>RXON01004718.1:0-40718 GCA_009667805.1 Leptobrachium leishanense | reverse complement strand
TCCATAGTAAGCTCCTTTGTGTTCTGGAGTTCTGGCTCGTAGCATTTTATTTTAATTGATTCGGTCCGGTTTCTTCTTATATAGCAAGATGGAAAACAAAATAGCGTTGCTTCCATTGAGAGCAATTTTTCTCTTGCATTCTTGCCATTTTTTTTGTTATTTGTTTATTTTTTGCTTTGCTGTATGTTCGCGCTGTCTTATTTTATAATTTAACTGATTCTAAAGGATTTGCAAACTATTTTTTCTTTCAGATTTCACGTTTTTGTTTTATTTATTTATTTTGTTTCTTGCCATTGATTACGTCTGTTTATTTAAATGTTTGTTTTTACTAACTGTTAATATATGTGTTTATCTTTGAGGTTTTGTATTTCGTAGTTTTGATAGTGTTTTTTTATATGTAATTTATGTATAGGGACTGCTTCTCTTAACCCCTTAGTGACCGGGCGGTTTTACACGAATCCGTCCGTTCGTGACCGCTGCTGTTTTTACGTTTCTGCGCTCTTAGGTGTTTACGTCAAATTTTCCTCTTACTCGTTTATGTAACCCACACATATTTTACACTGTTTTTCTCGTCACTAAATGGACTTTATAAAGATACCAATTTTTTTTCATCATTTCATATAATTTACTATAAAAAATATTGTGAAATATGACACAAAAATTGAAAAAAAAAACACCACTTTTTCGAACTTTGACCCCAAAATTTCTTATGTATCAACAACCGTCAAAAAAAATTAACTCCTTAGTAGTTTCTAAATTTAGTACTGAGTTTAGCAATACCCAATGTTTACATATTCCTCGCTTTTTTCCTTATTTTATGCAACAATAAGTGCAAGTAGCACTTTGCCATTTCCAAAGAGTTTATTTTCAAAACTAGTGATAGTGACATTGTAACACTGATATCTGTCACTAATTCCTGAATAACCCTCCACATATACATATTTTTTAAAAGTACACAAATCAAGGTATTAAACTTGGGGTATTTTGACTCTTTCCATGCAAACCATTTTACCACAAATCTATGCCAAAGTTTGAGAAAAAAAAAAAAATTTGGTGATTTTTTTTTTTGAACGCAATTTAAGAATACATGTACTGTGAACTTTAACCCTTTCGCTGCTGAGGCTTTTCCCGCCCCTGTGCTGAGGTCATTTTTTACCTGTTTTGCGCATCATGTTTAAACCTGTTTTGAAGGCTTATTTTAGTAATATGACATCGACATATTAATATATCGTTCTTTCCGTCAGACTCGGTAGATTCATAATATGTCATTATTATATGTATACGTTATGTCATGTTTGTATATTATAACAAAAAATGCAATAAAATATGTATTTTCAATAATTTACAGCGTGTAAAGTGTTTTTTTCCACATTTTAACATGCGAGCAATTGCGGTTATATTTTGTATGGGTGCGCTTGTTAAAAAAATTAGAGATGGGGTCTCGTTACATTTTTTTTTGGGGAAAATGACACCATTTTTAACAAACGCACCGCATACAAAAATCGTTAATGCAGCATTATTGTTCACATTATAATTGAAATGGGAACAATATTGCTGCATTAACAAAACAAAAAACAAAAAAAAAGTGTTTATTTTTTTTTTTTTAATTTTTTTTTTAATTTTTTTTTATTTTTATTTTTATTTTTTATTTTTTTTTTACATTTTTTTTACTTTCATGTTTGGTATCGTTGGAACGGCCATGCTCTGGCCGATCCAACGATATCAAAATTTAACCCCTAACTGCCACGGATCGGAGATAGGGAGTTCATTGGAACTCCCTATCTCCACACTTCGTGGCAGTTAGGGGTTAATGCTAGGACTGGCGTCATCGTGCTGCGCACGATGACGCCAGTCCTCTGGGGGAGTTCCCGGAAGCTTGGCCGACATCCAAGATGTCGGCCAGCTCCCGGAAGGATCGCAAATCGGCGCTTTTCAGCGCCGATTTGCGATCCAGCTCCCCAGGGGTTAATGCCAGGCATCATTTGGAAGGGCAGGCTGTCCCTTCCAAATGATGCCTGGGTTAAGCCCCTGTGAGCCGCCGATCGGGAGGGAGAGAGGTCCGAAGGACCTCCCCCCCTCCCTTTCAGGCGCCTCCTCCGCACATGCGGGGGGGCGCCTGAATTATGTGTCATCGCGGGGGCGCGATGACACATAACAATGGCGGCCACTGCTCGGATGCCGGGCTGACATCCAGGATGTCAGCCCGCACCGGAGGGGCCAGCGATCGGCCGGTACCCGGCCGAACGCTGACCCCAATGCGAGGACGCGCTCAGCGCGTCCTCCGCATACCAGCGGGAATGCTGAGGACGCGCTGAGCGCGTCCTTAGCATTGAAGTGGTTAAGGTTTACTGCCAAAAAGCACCCCAAAATATGTTCAGCAACATCTTCTGAGTAAATTGATACCACCCATGTATAGGTATGTCGGGTCATTTGGGGGCTAATAGCCTTATTTGGGGGGTGCGCATTTCAGTTTTCCAACTTGGAATTTTCACATTTCGTCATCATGCACCCATGTCCTATTTGGGACATTTTTGAAGCCGGCCAAAGTATTTACCCCCATCAAACCATATATTTTTAGAAAGGCACACCCTAGGGTGCTTCAAAGAGTTGTATTTTAACACTTTCCATGCACTAGCTCTATGTCAAACTTCAGGTAGTCACTTTTTGTGTTATTTTTTCACACACATTGTACTTTAGGCATGAATTGTCAAATCCAGTTATGGGTTACTGCCAAAAAACACCCCAAAATATGTTCAGCAACATCTTCTGAGTAAATTGATACCACCCATATATAGATTTGTTCTGTTGTTTTTGGGGTGCTACGCCAATCTTTGACATGTGCTTGTCAATTTTCTAATTTGACATACAGTATCTTCTTTGCAGGGGCCTTTTTACATACCCCAGTTTTATGAACGTGCATATATTTGGTAAGCTAACACCCCAAAGTATTGTAAATGGAGTGTTTTTATGCTATGGATGCATCCGTTGCTCCAAACAAATTGGATACAGTTTGGTGGTCATTTTTCATTTTCACACCCACATCAGTTTTGGACTGTGATTTAGGAGACACTGTTGTTTGTTACTGCATGAAAACTCTCCAGGTTGTTTTCTGCAAGGTCTCCTGAGTACACCCATGCCCCCCATGCATAGGTTTGCCAGGATTTTGGGAAGGTTCAAATACAATTTTTATGACTTTGTCATTGGAGTTGAAATTGAGATTATTTCTTCAGCTAGGCCTATCTTGGTTTTGGGTCTACCGCATAACCCCAGTTTGAATTATTGCCAGAAAATTGTTTATATTTGTTATGTTGACACCCCCAGGTATTGCATATGGAGTGCTTTGATGCCATGGATGCAACGGTTTTAGCCCAAAACATTTGAGAAGGTGTGTGGCAGTAATTTATCAATTTTCAGATTTTTACGCCCACAGTAGTTTTGGACTGTGATTTAGGAGACACTGTGTTTGTTACTGCATGAAAACTCTCCAGGTTGTTTTCTGCAAGATCTCCTGAGTACACCCATGCATAGGTGTGCAAAGATTTTGGCAAAATACAGCACCAATTGTAGAACATAAAAATGTACGAATAAAATGTAAAAAAGTCTGGTGCCTGTCAAACTGGGGATGCTCTCTAGGGGGGCACAGGCTGTTGTCACTGAAGTGCATGAAACGCAAAATGTTTTCATACCTTCTACGTGACATTGATTGGGGGTAAATGGGGTAGAGCAGATGGGGCTACTGCTCCAGTAGGAGCGAATTGAGGGCTTCTTTATGATGCCCTCAGCATAGTAAGTGCCCAGAATTTCAGAAATTCTGGCACATCTAGCGGGGTCCATTGCTGCCTTGCCAAGTAGGAGTCTGGCTTCGCAGCACAATGCTGATGGGCATACAGATTTGATTGGGCCACGATGTGGCCCAACAAATCATCCCCCATAAACACCTGCAAAAACTGTGTGGCGGTAAATCCTGCAACATCAATATTGATGCCAGGATTTGCCGTGAAAGGAGGGATATCTGGCCTCTGGCGATGAGGCACTACCCACTCCTCAGCTGGAGCTGTGCGTCTCCTGCTGGCAGGTGGTGACCCAGGATCTGCATCAGAAACATCACTAGATACATCAGCCAGCGTAGATGATGTATCTAGCGACGTCTCTGAGCAGTTGGCGGGGTCGAAATGAGGGTCTGAGTCTGACGCCTCAGATTCTGACGCCAGGATGGCATAATGCCTCCTCGGCGCTGTACACCCTCTCAGACATCATAAAATATATATATATATATATAGTTGGTTCTTAGAAGAACCGTTGGGTTTCACAAGAAATATACAAAAACACCTAAATCTCTCTAAATCCCTCTAAACCTGCCTCAATTCTTCTAAATCTCCCTAAAATCTCTCTAAATCTGCCTCAATTTTTCTAATCTCACTAAATCTCACTAAAATCTCTAACCTGTCAAATCTGATCTCTCTCTCTCGCTCACCAAAACACAAGTGAGGAGAGGGAGGGAGAATCACAGAGGTCAGAGCCAATATTTACAAAATATTGACCTGACCTGACAAATTAGAAATTTTATTTTGATTTTTTTCTAACTTCTGATTGGATGTTGCTAGCCTGCCTCTCTGATGAGGCAGGCTAGGAACATCCCACTCAGCCCCAAGATGACCCTGCCCTTAGAACCTACTCCTAACCCTACCCCTACCCCTACCCCTACCCGTCAGTTTATTTTATTTATTTCTATTTTACTTTTTTTTTTTCACTTCTTTTTCACTTTTTTTAAACCTTTTTTTTACTCTGCTGGGTGCCTTGATCCTCGAGGCACCCAGCAGAGCACCTGATCACTGATGTGATCGTTTTTTGTACTGAGTGCCACGATACCTCGTGGCACTCAGTACTTCCTGCCGCTACCGGAAGTGATCGCTCGGGGGGAGCGATCACGGACGGACCGGCAGCAGGTAAGCATATTGCAAGGATGCCTCGATGTCGAGGCATCCGTGTAATATACTCAGAGCAGCTGGAAGCGATCTGATCGCTTCCAGCGCTCTCTAGAAGTGCCGGGCACCTCTCCGGTGAAACCGGATGTTGATCGCTCCGGGGAGCGATCACATGGTGCCCCGGCACTTCTAAACGCCATTGCACGGCTGCCTGGACTCCCAGGCAGCCTGCAATGGCGTTTGAGCTGCTGGAAGCGATCCGATCGCTTCCAGCGCTCAAAAAACATCAGGACGTACCATGTACGTCAGCGGGTCTAAGAGAGACCCGCTGCAATGACGTACATGGTACGTCCTCGGTCCTTAAGGGGTTAAAACAGGTTGCTTTGTTTCTGTGTCTTTACTGCCTTGCCTCGTGTAAAAAAAATAAAAAAGGCACAGGAAATGGAGACAATAGGGCTTTACTTTTACAGCAAATTTCAAAAATGACTTTTTTTTATTCTTAGCTTATGTTTGAAAGATGAACATAGAAAGTCAATACTCTGACAAGGCAGGTTACACGTGAATGTTATGTTATAAGTAGGGATGCACCGATACCACTTTTTTACCGATACTTTTGTTCAAGTACTCACCGATACCAAGTACGATACTTTTATTTTATGTCACGTGACGCTTTCCAATAAGAACAGACCTCATATAAAGCCCACAGGTCTCATGGATATTGCCCCCCAGCGCTCATACTTACCTTCCTTTAGCGACGCTGGGAAAGTCTTTGCGCGCGCTCGCTCCTTGGAAGGTCCCCAGCCGCGACCATGTGATTGCAGCTGGGGTCCTTCCAACGAGCGCACGCGTGGAAACTTTCCCGGCGTCACTCAGGAAGGTAAGTATGAGCGGAGAGCAGTTGCAGGGCCTGTCCGAATGCTCTATCGGCATTCGGACAGGCCCTGCAGCTGCTCTCCTCACTTTGTTTATACTTACCTTCCTTAGCGACGCCGGGAAAGTTCCCGCGCGTGCGCTCGTTGGAAGGACCCCAGCCGCAATCACATGGTCCCACGTGGTCGCGGCTGGGGACCTTCCAAAGAGCGAGCGAGCGAGCGCGAAGACTTTCCCAGCGGCGCCCAGGAAGGTAAGTATTAAACAATGCGGAGAGCAGCTCCAGGGCCTGTCCGAATGCAGATAGAGCATTCGGACAGCCGCCCCAGCCCCTCGGATGCCGGCTCAATGCCGGCTTCCGGTATCGGAAAAAAATATCGGGGGTACTGCACGAGTACCAAGTACTCCTGCAGTACCCGGTATCGGCACCGATATCGATACTAGTATCGGTGCAACCCTAGTTATAAGTTGATGTATGATATATAAAAAATTTGTGTATCAAGGTGATGGGCTCAAAGTTATACATTTTCCCAAAAGAAGCGTGGTCGGTTATTTTCCTCTGGTCTTTGAGTCCAGCACTAAGGGATTGACCACACCTTAATATAGGTTATATGTTTTACCAAAATGGCTGACTGAGATCATTTACAGTTTTTGTAACTTGTATAATGGAATATATATGTAGGTTCATGTTTAGAATCTAAGAGGATGAAATGATATAAAGCTGAAGGATTTGAGTGAACGTTTAAAGGAAGCGCCTACAGGTTTAGTAGCGCTGTACAAAGGAAATTAGGCAGATTTCAAATGAGAGAAGGTGGGTTTTTGGTTTTTTTGGTTTTATTTTAGTTGACTAAGGGAGATGGAAGGTTGTAGTTTAGTATCTTGAGTATTGTTGGTTTGTTTTCTTTTTTCTGCAGTGGTAGCCAGATGTCTAGTTTTATTTTTTGCTGTCTGATGTTTTTGTCTTTTGATGTGAAGTGCAACAATGTATGACTATGCCCCCATTGAATATTCTTGGAGGGAATAAAACAGGTTGTAAAATAGCTGCACAAATACCTCACGTTTGAATGTTTGTTTTTAACCAATATCCTTAATAATGATTGTAGTTTTAGATGTTTATTAAGAATCTTTTTCTGAGTTTCCTCTGAGAACTTTGTGCTAGTTAACACGTCAAGTTTTTAACATGCCCTTCTATACGTTCTTTCCCAGTTCCTGATATTTTTATTTTTTTAATTTTATTTGAATTGAAGAGCATTTTGAGAAAATTGGTGACCGTTGCAAAAGTAAAAAAAAACCAACAAAACCGCGCCCCCCAGTTTTCACATGTTTCTCCCAGCCCCTCCATTTTCTCTCTCTCATGACCACTCCTTTTTCTTTGTGTCCAAAAATGTGTTGCTTTTTTTTTCTCCATTTTAAAAGTATTTTAACCATATAAATTTTAAAGTTTGAACAGGTTAATAATAAATTTTTTTCCCAAATTTTTTACTTTAGGTGAAAATTACCCATGCATGCCAACTTTGCTCAAGCTAGATGGAAGATTATTGAATACCAATATTGATAAAGCTGTTGGAATTGAAGGAAATTTACTCAAACACATTATCATTTCACATTGCAATGTTTCATCAACCGGATAATAAGGAATTATCAGACACCAAATTTATCAACAACTCATCAATGAATCATGCGATTAAAGAAGATCATTGATTTGGAAATATAATTTAAGACATGTCAGTTTTACAAAACCGTTATTTTCAACCAAGAAGAAGATAATGTATTTTTATATGCTGATGGATTGTCTTTGTGTTGTCGTCTAACCCTGGCCCCACAACACATCCAATACTTCCCTCTCATCCTATCTCCATCGCACATAAATCACCTCCCTGCAAGCCCAGCAACCTCATCCCCATAATCCCTCAGCGCCTGTCCTCTTTCTCCTGCGCCCTCTGGAACGCTCGCTCTGTGTGCAACAAACTCACAGCAATCCATGACCTCTTCCTTTCAAACTCCTTCAACCTCCTAGCTTTAACTGAAACCTGGATAACTCCCTCTGACACGGCCTCCGTTGCTGCTCTCTCACATGGCGGTCTACACTTGAGTCATACCCCCAGACCGGGTGAGAGAAATGGTGGCGGGGTCGGAATCCTGCTCTCTCCCACCTGCACCTACCAGCATCTCCCTCCAATCCCATCCCTCTCCTCCTCCTTCGAGACACACTGCATCCGCCTGTTCTCTCCTCTGGCCCTCAGGGTGGCAGTCATCTACCGCCCACCGGGACCAACCTCCCAGTTCTTTGACCACTTTGCTACCTGGCTCTCTCACTTTCTGTCTTCTAATCTTCCATGCCTAGTTCTCGGGGACTTCAACATTCCCATTGACGATCCTTCCGCCCCTGCTGCCTCCAAACTTCTTTCACTCACGTCCTCCCTTGGACTCACACAATCCTCCCTCCTCCCTACCCACCGCGATGGTCACGCTATTGACCTTGTCTTTTCCAACCTCTGCTCCATTTCTGAGTTCAACTGTCGCCCTTTCCCCATCTCTGACCACCACCTTCTCTCTTTCAACCTATCTGGACTTCCTAAACACCCTGCTCCCCCACCCCGCACACACACTCGCAGAAATCTACAGGCTGTGGACCCCCATCAATTCTCCAACCTACTTCACCACCTCCCTCATACCTCATCCTTCACCTGCCCTGATGCTGCCACTAATCACTACAACACTACGCTTATCTCTGCTCTAGACACTCTTGCTCCTCTTCAACTCTGTAAGGCCCCACGCCGCCAGCTTCAGCCCTGGCACACCCTCCAGACTCGCTACCTGCAAAGATGCTCCCGCACCGCAGAGCGTGCCTGGAGGAAATCCCGCTCTGAAGCTGATTTTGTTCACTTCAAGTTTATTCTCCGGTCATACACCTCTGCCCTCCACTTGGCCAAACAATCCTTCTTCTCATCTCTTATATCTACGCTGTCCTCCAACCCTAAACGGCTCTGGTCCACCTTCAACACCCTACTCTACCCACCTGCACCTCCCCCCTCAGCTGCCTTCAGCGCTCAAGACCTGGCAGACTACTTCCTCAGTAAAACTCTAAATATCAGACGCAACATCCCAACACAAGATAGTTATCTGCCACCTCCACTCCCACAGGTCCCATCTGCCACCCTCTGCCGCTTCCTCCCAACCACTGAGGAGGAAGTCAATTCCTTATTGTCCTCCTCACATCTCACCACGTGCCCGCTCGACCCCATTCCCTCACATCTATTCCTCCCCTCTCCTCCCCCTCACCCCTGCTCTCACACACATCTTCAACCTATCTCTCTCCACTGGCTCCTTTCCATCCGCCTTCAAACACGCGCTAGTTACCCCTTTACTAAAGAAACCATCCCTAGATCCCAACTCTCCATCCAACTACCGTCCTGTATCCCTGCTTCCCTTTACCTCTAAGCTCTTAGAAAAACTAGTCTTCAACCGCCTCTCCATCTTCCTGTCCTCCAATTCCCTACTTGACCCCCTGCAATCTGGCTTCCGTCCCCTACACTCAACTGAAACTGCCCTCACCAAAGTCACCAACGACCTCCTAACTGCTAAAAACACGGCCACTATTCTATTCTCATCCTGCTTGACCTCTCGGCTGCTTTTGACACTGTTGACCACCCCCTCCTTCTACTGACCCTCAACTCTCTGGGTCTCGGTGACATTGCACTTGCTTGGATTGACTCCTATTTATCCAACAGGTCCTTCTGTGTGTCCTTTGCTGGTAACTCCTCCTCCTCATTGCCTCTATCTGTTGGTGTACCTCAAGGCTCTGTCCTTGGTCCTCTGCTCTTTTCCATCTACACCTCCTCCCTGGGCAAAATCATCAACAGCTTTGGCTTTAATTACCACCTCTACGCTGATGACACTCAGAGCTACCTCTCTACCCCTGATCTCTCTCCCCCTGTCCTTTCCAAAGTCAGTGACTGTTTATCTGGCATCTCCTCCTGGATGGCCTCCCACCACCTAAAGATCAACATGTCAAAGACTGAGCTCCTACTTATTCCTCCCTCTAATGCCGCCCCACCTCCTGACTTCTCGATCACGGTGGAGGGTATCACCATCTCCCCATCAAACCAAGTTCGCTGTCTTGGAGTTACACTTGACTCTGCTCTTTCCTTTATCCCCCACATCAAGTCTCTTTCCTCCTCCTGCCGATACCAACTGCGTAATATTTACAGAATTCGGCATTTCTTACCGCTGTCGCCACAAAACAACTCATACACGCCCTGGTAATCTCCCGACTCGACTATTGCAATAATCTCTTATCTGGCCTCCCTCTGTCCCACCTCTCCCCCTACAATCCATCCTGAACGCCTCCGCCAGGCTAATTCACCTCACCCGCCGCTCTGTCTCTGCCGCTCCCCTCTGCGAGTCCCTTCACTGGCTCCCCATCCACTGCAGAATTAAGTTCAAAATCCTTATCCTTACCTACAAAAGCCTCACTAACTCAGCTCCCCACTACCTGTCCTCACTAATCACCAAATACACCCCAGCCCGCTCCCTAAGGTCAAACAGTGACCTGCGCCTAGCTTCTCCCCGCATCAACTCTTCCCATGATAGACTGCAGGATTTCTCACGCGCAGCCCCCACTCTCTGGAACGCTCTCCTCGTACTGTCAGACTTTCCCCTAACTTCTCTTCCTTCAAACGCTCCCTTAAAACATTCCTATTTAGGGAAGCCTACCCCCAACTCACTGACGCAACCATCAATAACTCTCACCTTACAGTCCTCTCCTCCTGTTTCCAACCCCAACCCTCCTAGATTGTGAGTTCCTACGGGAATAGGGCCCTCATCTCCTCCTGTACTGTTTGTCAAATGTTGTTCAATGTATTGTAACCCTGTCTATACTGTGCTTATTGTACAGCGCTGCGGAATATGCTGGCGCTTTATAAATAAAGAATAATAATAATAATAATAATAAGTGATAATTATTTTGTGTCTTTTATTATTTTATATTTTTATTATTTTTGTTGTTCGGTTACAATCAATATTGTTCAAATTCCCTGACACATTTAGGATTATTGAAGATCACATCAATTAAAATTAGAGTTAATTAATGTATTTAGGAACATATAATTTAATGCATTTGCATAAATACGTTTCATGACATATATAGTGGTAAATGGAAAGTTTTAATTCGGTAAAATTAAAGTTGTTTTTATTTTTTGGATTTTATTTGAGGATTGGGGTGTTTTATAAACACCAGGTGTGTTTCAAAACACCGAACAAGACCGAATAGGATAGTAGTTAAATATTTTTATTGTTATTTAGAATGGGTGGAGTATGCACTTCGGCTATTTCCCTTTTGAGCCAAAGTTGCATATATATATTTTTTTTTCTCTAACAATGGGTCAGAAGTAGTATAATTTTCTTTGAGGGGAAATTTTAAACTTATCTGTGTCTCTTCTTGTGTAAATTAACATTTTTATTGTTTTCGTGGACTTGAGAGTGATAATGAATGAATGGATGTATATGATTAGCGGGGAATACCATATTTTCTTTTTTTTTTCTTTTCTTTATTGTTGCTACAACCGTATCGCATCATCAAGAAACCTGACAGTCACAATGACTGCATATGGAACAAATCATGGACATTTTGTGTCAAGGTCACAGGTAATAAGCAACCAGCACAAAGAGACAGCTTGTTCAGGAGTCCCTATGGTGGGAGCTCTGATGACATTTAATGATTATGCATCTCAAGCTGGGATGTTGAAAAAGACCAGACCTTGGTCTCGCACTGTGGACTACGGTATTAGATTATGGAATATTTTTTTTTTTATTTAATCCTGTAGATAAGTGTGAGAAAGGAATGGATTTGGGAAAATGAGAATGTATTTCTTGAGAGTGTGTATGAATGCAGGTGTGTATGCGGTCTGTGGAGTGAAGCTGAACATAGGAAAACCCACAGATATAGATCTGACTCCTGTTGATTATTAGATAAATAACCTTTTACATTCAAGTTATTATACTTTTCTTGTTCGGTGAATTATATTTTGGGAAATGGGAATAAATAGTTATTTAATGTCTAGATTAGGTATTTTTGCCTACGCTCCAAGTGTGGTTTGCTGGTAGAGTGAATCTAGATAGATAAGTATATTTTATGCTCATAAAGGGCCTCCTTGGGGAATCCTTTTCGTATATCGTACAGGTATTAGTCGAGGATACTATGGCCCAGGTATAATTAGTTTAATTGTCTAGTTTGTTTCATCCATTTTTGTGATCACGATTGTATATGTGATCAATGAGACGATTGAAAAGGTATTTTAATATGATAGGTAGTTTTTTATTTTTGCATTAGTGTGAAATCCACCCCCCCCCCATTATAAGTGTCAAATCCTGCAAGTCTTTTACTTGCATAGGATGTTAGCCTGTGGAATTTAGCCATTTCCTTTGTGTGCAGGAAAGGGTGTGTCAACCGTGTAAGCTAGGAAAAAAGTAATCTCCGAATCAAATGTAGTAATTTTGTCTCACTGTTGGTTAAACTCTGACGTAGAAATGTATCTGCTCTGATTGGTTGTTGTATCACATTCCTATGTTAGGAGTGAAAACTGCAGGAAGTTTTTATATATAACAAACATTTCTATTGGATGTTGAAATAATAAAACGGACCTGACAGACGATTAACTGATCAGATGATAATCTGCCATATCACGGTGTGGTTGTGTCTATCGTCTCCTCTGATCAGAGTCGCGCAGCGCCTTACTTCAGTTTTGAAATATAAGAAGAAACTTGAAAAAGGTTTATGGTAATTATAATGGAAATCTAGAATTTAACAAAACCCTGAAGGCGATCGCCCCAATGTCATTATGGAGGGGACCTCTCACTCCACCAATAACCTCCTCCCACCTTTCCGTCCTCCATGCCAGAAGTCGCCCCAAGAAACGTAAGTGTTCACACTCTTCATACTGTACTTTGCTAAAAAAAAAAATCCCATATGGTCAGAATGATTAACCTGATTTACATTGAACCCTAATGGAAAAATGTGATTCGTTTCACAACCAATTCGGTTCGCAACCAATTAAGTTAAGTGAACCGAGGTACCACTGTATATGGAAGAACCCTAAAAGGACACCCACACCCTGAATATATGGAGGAACCCCTGAAACCACACCCTGAATATATATGGAGGAACCCCTGAAACCACACCCTGAATATATGGAGGAACCCCTGAAACCACACCCTGAATATATGGAGGAACCCCTGAAACCACACCATGAATATATGGAGGAACCCCTGAAACCACACCATTAATATATGAAGGAACCCCTGAAACCACACTATTAATATATGAAGGAACCCCTGAAACCACACCATTAATATATGAAGGAGCCCCTGAAACCACACCATTAATATATGAAGGAACCCCTGAAACCACACCATTAATATATGAAGGAACCCCTGAAACCACACCATGAATATATGGAGGAATCCCTAAAAACACAGCCTGAATATATAGAGGAACCCCTAAAAACACCCTGAATATATGGAGGAACCCCTAAAAACACACCCTGAATATATAGAGAAACCCCTAAAAACACACCCTGAATATATAGAGAAACCCCTAAAAACACACCCTGAATATATGAACCCCTTAAAAACACCCGCACACCCCGATATATAACCCCTAAAATCACCCCGAATATATGGAACCCCTAAAAACACCTGCACACCCCGAACATATGGAACCCCTAAAACACACCCGCACACCCCGAATATATGGAACCCCTAAAAACACCCGCACACCCCGAATATATGGAACCCCTAAAAAGACCCGCACACCCCGATATATGGAACCCCTAAAAAGACCCGCACACCCCGAATATATGGAACCCCTAAAAACACCTGCACACCCTGAATATATGGAACCCCTAAAAACACTGCACACCCTGAATATATGGAGGAACCCCATAAAACACACACCGTACACCCTGAATATATGGAGGAGCCCTAAAAAGGACACCCGCACACCCTGAATATATGGAGGAACCCCTAAAAGGACACCCGCACACCCTGAATATATGGAGGAGCCCTAAAAATACACCCACACACCTGAATATATGGAGGAGCCCCTAAACAGACACCCGCACACCCTGAATATATGGAGGAGCCCCTAAAAACACACCCTGAATATATGGAGGAGCCCCTAAAACACACCCGCACACCCTGAATATATGGAGGAAAACCTAAAAACACACCCTGAATATATGGAGGAGCCCCTAAAAATACACCCTGATATATTGAGGAGCCCCTAAAAATACACCCGCACACCCTGAATATATGGAGGAGCCCCTAAAAACACACCCTGAATATATGGAGGAGCCCCTAAAACACACAACCGCACACCTGAATATATGGAGGAGCCCCTAAAAGGACACCCGCACACCCTGAATATATGGAGGAGCCCCTAAAACACACCCGCACACCCTGAATATATGAGGAACCCCTAAAAACACACCCGCACACCCTGAATATATGGAGGAGCCCCTAAAACACACCCGCACACCCTGAATATATGGAGGAGCCCCTAAAACACACCCGCACACCCTGATATATGGAGGAGCCCCTAAAAGGACACCCGCACACCCTGAATATATGGAGGAGCCCCTAAAAACACACCCTGAATATATGGAGCCCCTAAAACATACCGCACACCCTGAATATGTGGAGGAGCCCCTAAAAACACACCCTGAATATGTGGAGGAGCCCCTAAAAACACACCCTGAATATGTGGAGGAGCCCCTAAAAACACACCTTGAATATATGGAGGAGCCCCTAAAAACACACCCTGAATATATGGAGGAGCCCCTAAAAACACACCCTGAATATATGGAGGAGCCCCTAAAAGGACACCCGCACACCCTGAATATATGGAGGAACCCCTAAAAACACACCCGCACCCTGAATATATGGAGGAACCCCTAAAAGAACACCCGCACACCCTGAATATATGGAGGAACCCCTAAAAGGACACCCGCACACCCTGAATATATGGAGGAACCCCTAAAAGGACACCCGCACACCCTGAATATATGGAGGAGCCCCTAAAACACACCCGCACAACCTGAATATATGGAGGAGCCCCTAAAAACACCGCACACCCTGAATATATGGAGGAGCCCCTAAAAACACAACGCGCACCCCTGAATATATGGAGGAGCCCCTAAAACACACCCTGAATATATGGAGGAGCCCCTAAAAGGACACCCTGAATATATGGAGGAGCCCCTAAAACACACCCGCACACCCTGAATATATGGAGGAGCCCCTAAAAGACACCCTGAATATATGAGGAGCCCCTAAAAACACACCCGCACACCCTGAATATATGGAGGAAACGAGGAACCCCTAAAAAACACACCCTGAATATATGGAGGAACCCCTAAAAGGACACACGCACACCCTGAATATATGGAGGAACCCCTAAAAAACGACACCCGCACACCCTGAATAATGGAGGAGCCCCTAAAAACACACCCTGAATATATGGAGGAGCCCCTAAAAACACCCGCACACCCTGAATATATGGAGGAACCCAAAAAACACCCACACCCTGAATATATGGAGGAACCCCTAAAAACACACCACCCTGAATATATGGAGGAACCCCTAAAAAACACACCCGCACACCCTGAATATATGGTGGGTGGGGCCCCTAAAAAACACACCCTGAATATATGGAGGAGCCCCTAAAAACACACCCGCACACCCTGAATATATGGAGGACCCCTAAAAAACACACACCGCACAACCTGAATATATGGAGGAACCCCTAAAAACACACCCACACACCCTGAATATATAGAGGAGCCCCTAAAAAACACACCCGCACACCCTGAATATATGGAGGAGCCCCTAAAAACACACCCGCACACCCTGAATATATGGAGGAACCCCTAAAAACACACCCGCACACCTGAATATATGGAGGAGCCCTAAAAACACACCCGCACACCCTAATATATGGAGGAACCCCTAAAAACACACCACACACCTGAATATATGAGGGAACCCTAAAAACACACCCTGAATATATGGAGGAACCCCTAAAAACACACCCACACACCCTGAATATATGGAGGAGCCCCTAAAAACACACCCGCACACCCTGAATATATGGAGGAGCCCCTAAAACACACCCGCACACCCTGAATATATGGAGGACCCCTAAAAACACACCCACACACCCTGAATACATGGAGGAACCCCTAAAAAACACACCCACACACCCTGAATATATGGAGGAACCCCTAAAACACACCCTGAATATATGGAGGAACCCCTAAAACACACCCTGAATATATGGAGGAACCCCTAAAACACACCCACACACCCTGAATATATGGAGGAGCCCCTAAAAACACACCCGCACACCCTGAATATATGGAGGAGCCCCTAAAAACACACCCGCACACCCTGAATATATGGAGAAGCCCCTAAAAACACACCCGCACACCCTGAATATATGGAGGAACCCCTAAAAACACACCCGCACACCCTGAATATATGGAGGAACCCCAAATAATTGAAGACCAAACCAGAAGAAACCAGAAGCAGATTAACTGTTGCTATGCCGGCGGGAGCAGGACCCTTTCTTGCCCGCTCTGAGTTAGTGCATTGGAAAGGCTGCTATGAGGTGAGAGGCGGGGTCTGCTTAGTCGGACTCTCCTCATACGCCTCTCTCCTTGACGCGCAGTGATGACGTTTTAGACGGTGCAATAAATGGCACCAGTTGTAACATCTCTCTCCCTCCCTCTATATTCAGTGACGTCCTGTAGTGGGTGTGGCGAAAGCTGCAGATGCGCAGGAACACGCTTAGGAGCAGGGGGCGTGTCCTCCGAGGCGTAAACATAGCGGGACGAATCCTAAAATATCTTCATGAATATTAATAAAAAGGGGCAGGGGAACGTGACGGCAAGCCCGCCCCCTGTACGTATGCAGATTGTGTGCGTGCTGCGCGATGACGTAGGCGCCCCTGCGGGTCCCGATTGCTGCAGCCGCTTGTCAGTGTGACGAAGATTGGCACCGGGTAAGCTGTCAGTCACAGCGCCCGCCCGACGCCCGCGCGGCTCCCCGGGCCTCCCAGCGCCCCCCCCGCAGCTCGCACCCCTCCCGAGACAACCGCAACGCACACCACGCGCCCGCTGAGCCCCCCATAGGGCCACAACGCTGCGCGCTCCCGCCGTCGCCCTCCCCCCTGAGGCACGCGCCTCCCCCCGCTCCCGCCCCCTCCCAGTACACAGCACGCGCCCCCACCACTGCACCGCCGCGCGCCTGTACAGCGTGCCAATCACAGGCCAGTGGCCTCCGCGCCAGCCAATCACACGCCGCGGCCCCTCTGTTACCGAGATAGCGGCGAGATGAGCAGCAAGGGGCGGGGTTTAAAGGGTCTGAGTGTGTGGGTGTGGCTACCAGGCTGTGTGTATATTTAACTACTGCACCTCCCTCTACTGTAACATAACCTGTAAAGCACTGAGTACACCTGTTACTGCTATATAAATATACACTGTATAACTACTGCACTTACTGCACCTCCCTCTACTGTAACGTAACCTGTAAAGCGCTGAGTACACCTGTTACTGCTATAAAATATACACTGTATAACTACTGCACTTACTGCACCTCCCTCTACTGTAACGTAACCTGTTAAAGCGCTGAAGTACACCTGTTACTGCTATATAAATATACACTGTATAACTACTGCACTTACTGCACCTCCCTCTACTGTAATGTAACCTGTAAAGCGCTGAGTACACCTGTTACTGCTATATAAATATACACTGTATAACTACTGCACTTACTGCACCTCCCTCTACTGTAATGTAACCTGTAAAGCACTGAGTACACCTGTTACTGCTATATAAATATACACTGTATAACTACTGCACTTACTGCACCTCCCTCTACTGTAATGTAACCTGTAAAGCGCTGAGTACACCTGTTACTGCTATATATACACTGTATAACTACTGCACTTACTGCACCTCCCTCTACTGTAATGTAACCTGTAAAGCGCTGAGTACACCTGTTACTGCTATATATACACTGTATAACTACTGCACTTACTGCACCTCCCTCTACTGTAATGTAACCTGTAAAGCGCTGAGTACACCTGTTACTGCTATATATATACACTGTATAACTACTGCACTTACTGCACCTCCCTCTACTGTAACGTAACCTGTAAAGCGCTGAGTACACCTGTTACTGCTATATAAAATATACACTGTATAACTACTGCACTTACTGCACCTCCCTCTACTGTAATGTAACCTGTAAAGCGCTGAGTACACCTGTTACTGCTATATAAATATACACTGTATAACTACTGCACTTACTGCACCTCCCTCTACTGTAATGTAACCTGTAAAGCGCTGAGTACACCTGTTACTGCTATAATTATACACTGTATAACTACTGCACTTACTGCACCTCCCTCTACTGTAATGTAACCTGTAAAGCGCTGAGTACACCTGTTACTGCTATATAAATATACACTGTATAACTACTGCACTTACTGCACCTCCCTCTACTGTAATGTAACCTGTAAAGCGCTGAGTACACCTGTTACTGCTATATAAATATACACTGTATAACTACTGCACTTACTGCACCTCCCTCTACTGTAATGTAACCTGTAAAGCGCTGAGTACACCTGTTACTGCTATATATACACTGTATAACTACTGCACTTACTGCACCTCCCTCTACTGTAATGTAACCTGTAAAGCGCTGAGTACACCTGTTACTGCTATATATATACACTGTATAACTACTGCACTTACTGCACCTCCCTCTACTGTAACGTAACCTGTAAAGCGCTGAGTACACCTGTTACTGTATATATACACTGTATAACTACTGCACTTACTGCACCTCCCTCTACTGTAATGTAACCTGTAAAGCGCTGAGTACACCTGTTACTGCTATATAAATATACACTGTATAACTACTGCACTTACTGCACCTCCCTCTACTGTAATGTAACCTGTAAAGCGCTGAGTACACCTGTTACTGCTATATAAATATACACTGTATAACTACTGCACTTACTGCACCTCCCTCTACTGTAATGTAACCTGTAAAGCGCTGAGTACACCTGTTACTGCTATATATAATATACACTGTATAACTACTGCACTTACTGCACCTCCCTCTACTGTAATGTAACCTGTAAAGCGCTGAGTACACCTGTTACTGCTATATAAATATACACTGTATAACTACTGCACTTACTGCACCTCCCTCTACTGTAATGTAACCTGTAAAGCGCTGAGTACACCTGTTACTGCTATATAAATATACACTGTATAACTACTGCACTTACTGCACCTCCCTCTACTGTAATGTAACCTAAAGCGCTGAGTACACCTGTTACTGCTATATAAATACACTGTATAACTACTGCACTTACTGCACCTCCCTCTACTGTAACGTAACCTGTAAAGCGCTGTACACCTGTTACTGCTATATAAATATACACTGTATAACTACTGCACTTACTGCACCTCCCTCTACTGTAATGACCTGTAAAGCGCTGAGTACACCTGTTACTGCTATATATACACTGTATAACTACTGCACTTACTGCACCTCCCTCTACTGTAATGTAACCTGTAAAGCGCTGAGTACACCTGTTACTGCTATATATACACTGTGTATAACTACTGCACTTACTGCACCTCCCTCTACTGTAATGTAACCTGTAAAGCGCTGAGTACACCTGTTACTGCTATATATACACTGTATAACTACTGCACTTACTGCACCTCCCTCTACTGTAACGTAACCTGTAAAGCGCTGAGTACACCTGTTACTGCTATATAAATATACACTGTATAACTACTGCACTTACTGCACCTCCCTCTACTGTAATGTAACCTGTAAAGCGCTGAGTACACCTGTTACTGCTATATAAATATACACTGTATAACTACTGCACTTACTGCACCTCCCTCTACTGTAATGTAACCTGTAAAGCGCTGAGTACACCTGTTACTGCTATATAAATATACACTGTATAACTACTGCACTTACTGCACCTCCCTCTACTGTAATGTAACCTGTAAAGCGCTGAGTACACCTGTTACTGCTATATAAATATACACTGTATAACTACTGCACTTACTGCACCTCCCTCTACTGTAATGTAACCTGTAAAGCGCTGAGTACACCTGTTACTGCTATATAAATATACACTGTATAACTACTGCACTTACTGCACCTCCCTCTACTGTAATGTAACCTGTAAAGCGCTGAGTACACCTGTTACTGCTATATATACACTGTATAACTACTGCACTTACTGCACCTCCCTCTACTGTAATGTAACCTGTAAAGCGCTGAGTACACCTGTTACTGCTATATATATACACTGTATAACTACTGCACTTACTGCACCTCCCTCTACTGTAATGTAACCTGTAAAGCGCTGAGTACACCTTACTGCTATATAAATATACACTGTATAACTACTGCACTTACTGCACCTCCCTCTACTGTAATGTAACCTGTAAAGCGCTGAGTACACCTGTTACTGCTATATAAATATACACTGTATAACTACTGCACTTACTGCACCTCCCTCTACTGTAATGTAACCTGTAAAGCGCTGAGTACACCTGTTACTGCTAATATAATATACACTGTATAACTACTGCACTTACTGCACCTCCCTCTACTGTAATGTAACCTGTAAAGCGCTGAGTACACCTGTTACTGCTATATATACACTGTATAACTACTGCACTTACTGCACCTCCCTCTACTGTAATGTAACCTGTAAAGCGCTGAGTACACCTGTTACTGCTATATAAATATACACTGTATAACTACTGCACTTACTGCACCTCCCTCTACTGTAATGTAACCTGTAAAGCGCTGAGTACACCTGTTACTGCTATATAAATATACACTGTATAACTACTGCACTTACTGCACCTCCCTCTACTGTAATGTAACCTGTAAAGCGCTGAGTACACCTGTTACTGCTATATAAATATACACTGTATAACTACTGCACTTACTGCACCTCCCTCTACTGTAATGTAACCTGTAAAGCGCTGAGTACACCTGTTACTGCTATATAAATATACACTGTATAACTACTGCACTTACTGCACCTCCCTCTACTGTAATGTAACCTGTAAAGCGCTGAGTACACCTGTTACTGCTATATATACACTGTATAACTACTGCACTTACTGCACCTCCCTCTACTGTAATGTAACCTGTAAAGCGCTGAGTACACCTGTTACTGCTATATAAATATACACTGTATAACTACTGCACTTACTGCACCTCCCTCTACTGTAATGTAACCTGTAAAGCGCTGAGTACACCTGTTACTGCTATATAAATATACACTGTATAACTACTGCACTTACTGCACCTCCCTCTACTGTAATGTAACCTGTAAAGCGCTGAGTACACCTGTTACTGCTATAATATATACACTGTATAACTACTGCACTTACTGCACCTCCTCTACTGTAATGTAACCTGTAAAGCGCTGAGTACACCTGTTACTGCTAATATACACTGTATAACTACTGCACTTACTGCACCTCCCTCTACTGTAATGTAACCTGTAAAGCGCTGAGTACACCTGTTACTGCTATATAAATATACACTGTATAACTACTGCACTTACTGCACCTCCCTCTACTGTAATGTAACCTGTAAAGCGCTGAGTACACCTGTTACTGCTATATAAATATACACTGTATAACTACTGCACTTACTGCACCTCCCTCTACTGTAATGTAACCTGTAAAGCGCTGAGTACACCTGTTACTGCTATATAATATACACTGTATAACTACTGCACTTACTGCACCTCCCTCTACTGTAATGTAACCTGTAAAGCGCTGAGTACACCTGTTACTGCTATATAAATATACACTGTATAACTACTGCACTTACTGCACCTCCCTCTACTGTAATGTAACCTGTAAAGCGCTGAGTACACCTGTTACTGCTATATAAATATACACTGTATAACTACTGCACTTACTGCACCTCCCTCTACTGTAATGTAACCTGTAAAGCGCTGAGTACACCTGTTACTGCTATATATATACACTGTATAACTACTGCACTTACTGCACCTCCCTCTACTGTAATGTAACCTGTAAAGCGCTGAGTACACCTGTTACTGCTATATATACACTGTATAACTACTGCACTTACTGCACCTCCCTCTACTGTAATGTAACCTGTAAAGCGCTGAGTACACCTGTTACTGCTATAAAATATACACTGTATAACTACTGCACTTACTGCACCTCCCTCTACTGTAATGTAACCTGTAAAGCGCTGAGTACACCTGTTACTGCTATATAAATATACACTGTATAACTACTGCACTTACTGCACCTCCCTCTACTGTAATGTAACCTGTAAAGCGCTGAGTACACCTGTTACTGCTATATAAATATACACTGTATAACTACTGCACTTACTGCACCTCCCTCTACTGTAATGTAACCTGTAAAGCGCTGAGTACACCTGTTACTGCTATATAAATATACACTGTATAACTACTGCACTTACTGCACCTCCCTCTACTGTAATGTAACCTGTAAAGCGCTGAGTACACCTGTTACTGTATATATACACTGTATAACTACTGCACTTACTGCACCTCCCTCTACTGTAATGTAACCTGTAAAGCGCTGAGTACACCTGTTACTGCTATATAAATATACACTGTAACTACTGCACTTACTGCACCTCCCTCTACTGTAATGTAACCTGTAAAGCGCTGAGTACACCTGTTACTGCTATATAAATATACACTGTATAACTACTGCACTTACTGCACCTCCCTCTACTGTAATGTAACCTGTAAAGCGCTGAGTACACCTGTTACTGCTATATAAATATACACTGTATAACTACTGCACTTACTGCACCTCCCTCTACTGTAATGTAACCTGTAAAGCGCTGAGTACACCTGTTACTGCTATATAAATATACACTGTATAACTACTGCACTTACTGCACCTCCCTCTACTGTAACGTAACCTGTAAAGCGCTGAGTACACCTGTTACTGCTATATATATACACTGTATAACTACTGCACTTACTGCACCTCCCTCTACTGTAATGTAACCTGTAAAGCGCTGAGTACACCTGTTACTGCTATATAAATATACACTGTATAACTACTGCACTTACTGCACCCCTCTACTGTAATGTAACCTGTAAAGCGCTGAGTACACCTGTTACTGCTATATAAATATACACTGTATAACTACTGCACTTACTGCACCTCCCTCTACTGTAATGTAACCTGTAAAGCGCTGAGTACACCTGTTACTGCTATATAAATATACACTGTATAACTACTGCACTTACTGCACCTCCCTCTACTGTAATGTAACCTGTAAAGCGCTGAGTACACCTGTTACTGCTATATAAATATACACTGTATAACTACTGCACTTACTGCACCTCCCTCTACTGTAATGTAACCTGTAAAGCGCTGAGTACACCTGTTACTGCTATATAAATATACACTGTATAACTACTGCACTTACTGCACCTCCCTCTACTGTAATGTAACCTGTAAAGCGCTGAGTACACCTGTTACTGCTATATAAATATACACTGTATAACTACTGCACTTACTGCACCTCCCTCTACTGTAATGTAACCTGTAAAGCGCTGAGTACACCTGTTACTGCTATATAATATACACTGTATAACTACTGCACTTACTGCACCTCCCTCTACTGTAATGTAACCTGTAAAGCGCTGAGTACACCTGTTACTGCTATATAAATATACACTGTATAACTACTGCACTTACTGCACCTCCCTCTACTGTAATGTAACCTGTAAAGCGCTGAGTACACCTGTTACTGCTATATAATATATACACTGTATAACTACTGCACTTACTGCACCTCCCTCTACTGTAATGTAACCTGTAAAGCGCTGAGTACACCTGTTACTGCTATATAAATATACACTGTATAACTACTGCACTTACTGCCTCCCTCTACTGTAATGTAACCTGTAAAGCGCTGAGTACACCTGTTACTGCTATATAAATATACACTGTATAACTACTGCACTTACTGCACCTCCCTCTACTGTAATGTAACCTGTAAAGCGCTGAGTACACCTGTTACTGCTATATAAATATACACTGTATAACTACTGCACTTACTGCACCTCCCTCTACTGTAATGTAACCTGTAAAGCGCTGAGTACACCTGTTACTGCTATATAAATATACACTGTATAACTACTGCACTTACTGCACCTCCCTCTACTGTAATGTAACCTGTAAAGCGCTGAGTACACCTGTTACTGCTATATAAATATACACTGTATAACTACTGCACTTACTGCACCTCCCTCTACTGTAATGTAACCTGTAAAGCGCTGAGTACACCTGTTACTGCTATATAAATACACTGTATAACTACTGCACTTACTGCACCTCCCTCTACTGTAATGTAACCTGTAAAGCGCTGAGTACCTGTTACTGCTATATAAATATACTGTATAACTACTGCACTTACTGCACCTCCCTCTACTGTAATGTAACCTGTAAAGCGCTGAGTACACCTGTTACTGCTATATAAATACACTGTATAACTACTGCACTTACTGCACCTCCCTCTACTGTAATGTAACCTGTAAAGCGCTGAGTACACCTGTTACTGCTATATAAATATACACTGTATAACTACTGCACTTACTGCACCTCCCTCTACTGTAATGTAACCTGTAAAGCGCTGAGTACACCTGTTACTGCTATATAAATATACACTGTATAACTACTGCACTTACTGCACCTCCCTCTACTGTAATGTAACCTGTAAAGCGCTGAGTACACCTGTTACTGCTATATATACACTGTATAACTACTGCACTTACTGCACCTCCCTCTACTGTAATGTAACCTGTAAAGCGCTGAGTACACCTGTTACTGCTATATAAATATACACTGTATAACTACTGCACTTACTGCACCTCCCTCTACTGTAATGTAACCTGTAAAGCGCTGAGTACACCTGTTACTGCTATATAAATATACACTGTATAACTACTGCACTTACTGCACCTCCCTCTACTGTAATGTAACCTGTAAAGCGCTGAGTACACCTGTTACTGCTATATAAAATATACACTGTATAACTACTGCACTTACTGCACCTCCCTCTACTGTAATGTAACCTGTAAAGCGCTGAGTACACCTGTTACTGCTATATAAATATACACTGTATAACTACTGCACTTACTGCACCTCCCTCTACTGTAATGTAACCTGTAAAGCGCTGAGTACACCTGTTACTGCTATATAAATATACACTGTATAACTACTGCACTTACTGCACCTCCCTCTACTGTAATGTAACCTGTAAAGCGCTGAGTACACCTGTTACTGCTATATAAATATACACTGTATAACTACTGCACTTACTGCACCTCCCTCTACTGTAATGTAACCTGTAAAGCGCTGAGTACACCTGTTACTGCTATATAAATATACACTGTATAACTACTGCACTTACTGCACCTCCCTCTACTGTAATGTAACCTGTAAAGCGCTGAGTACACCTGTTACTGCTATATAAATATACTGTATAACTACTGCACTTACTGCACCTCCCTCTACTGTAATGTAACCTGTAAAGCGCTGAGTACACCTGTTACTGCTATATATACACTGTATAACTACTGCACTTACTGCACCTCCCTCTACTGTAATGTAACCTGTAAAGCGCTGAGTACACCTGTTACTGCTATATAAATATACACTGTATAACTACTGCACTTACTGCACCTCCCTCTACTGTAATGTAACCTGTAAAGCGCTGAGTACACCTGTTACTGCTATTATATATACACTGTATAACTACTGCACTTACTGCACCTCCCTCTACTGTAATGTAACCTGTAAAGCGCTGAGTACACCTGTTACTGCTATATAAATATACACTGTATAACTACTGCACTTACTGCACCTCCCTCTACTGTAATGTAACCTGTAAAGCGCTGAGTACACCTGTTACTGCTATATAAATATACACTGTATAACTACTGCACTTACTGCACCTCCCTCTACTGTAATGTAACCTGTAAAGCGCTGAGTACACCTGTTACTGCTATATATATACACTGTATAACTACTGCACTTACTGCACCTCCCTCTACTGTAATGTAACCTGTAAAGCGCTGAGTACACCTGTTACTGCTATATAAATATACACTGTATAACTACTGCACTTACTGCACCTCCCTCTACTGTAATGTAACCTGTAAAGCGCTGAGTACACCTGTTACTGCTATATAAATATACACTGTATAACTACTGCACTTACTGCACCTCCCTCTACTGTAATGTAACCTGTAAAGCGCTGAGTACACCTGTTACTGCTATATAAATATACACTGTATA
Source organism: Leptobrachium leishanense (assembly GCA_009667805.1). Lineage (NCBI taxonomy): Eukaryota > Metazoa > Chordata > Amphibia > Anura > Megophryidae > Leptobrachium > Leptobrachium leishanense. The sequence continues at coordinate 14,473 of RXON01004718.1, read as the reverse complement.
CTACTGCACTTACTGCACCTCCCTCTACTGTAATGTAACCTGTAAAGCGCTGAGTACACCTGTTACTGCTATATAAATATACACTGTATAACTACTGCACTTACTGCACCTCCCTCTACTGTAATGTAACCTGTAAAGCGCTGAGTACACCTGTTACTGCTATATAAATATACACTGTATAACTACTGCACTTACTGCACCTCCCTCTACTGTAATGTAACCTGTAAAGCGCTGAGTACACCTGTTACTGCTATATAAATATACACTGTATAACTACTGCACTTACTGCACCTCCCTCTACTGTAATGTAACCTGTAAAGCGCTGAGTACACCTGTTACTGCTATATAATATACACTGTATAACTACTGCACTTACTGCACCTCCCTCTACTGTAATGTAACCTGTAAAGCGCTGAGTACACCTGTTACTGCTATATAAATATATACACTGTATAACTACTGCACTTACTGCACCTCCCTCTACTGTAATGTAACCTGTAAAGCGCTGAGTACACCTGTTACTGCTATATAAATATACACTGTATAACTACTGCACTTACTGCACCTCCCTCTACTGTAATGTAACCTGTAAAGCGCTGAGTACACCTGTTACTGCTATATAAATATACACTGTATAACTACTGCACTTACTGCACCTCCCTCTACTGTAATGTAACCTGTAAAGCGCTGAGTACACCTGTTACTGCTATATAAATATACACTGTATAACTACTGCACTTACTGCACCTCCCTCTACTGTAATGTAACCTGTAAAGCGCTGAGTACACCTGTTACTGCTATATAAATATACACTGTATAACTACTGCACTTACTGCACCTCCCTCTACTGTAATGTAACCTGTAAAGCGCTGAGTACACCTGTTACTGCTATATAAATATACACTGTATAACTACTGCACTTACTGCACCTCCCTCTACTGTAATGTAACCTGTAAAGCGCTGAGTACACCTGTTACTGCTATATAAATATACACTGTATAACTACTGCACTTACTGCACCTCCCTCTACTGTAATGTAACCTGTAAAGCGCTGAGTACACCTGTTACTGCTATATAAATATACACTGTATAACTACTGCACTTACTGCACCTCCCTCTACTGTAATGTAACCTGTAAAGCGCTGAGTACACCTGTTACTGCTATATAAATATACACTGTATAACTACTGCACTTACTGCACCTCCCTCTACTGTAATGTAACCTGTAAAGCGCTGAGTACACCTGTTACTGCTATATAAATATACACTGTATAACTACTGCACTTACTGCACCTCCCTCTACTGTAATGTAACCTGTAAAGCGCTGAGTACACCTGTTACTGCTATATAAATATACACTGTATAACTACTGCACTTACTGCACCTCCCTCTACTGTAATGTAACCTGTAAAGCGCTGAGTACACCTGTTACTGCTATATAAATATACACTGTATAACTACTGCACTTACTGCACCTCCCTCTACTGTAATGTAACCTGTAAAGCGCTGAGTACACCTGTTACTGCTATATAAATATACACTGTATAACTACTGCACTTACTGCACCTCCCTCTACTGTAATGTAACCTGTAAAGCGCTGAGTACACCTGTTACTGCTATATAAATATACACTGTATAACTACTGCACTTACTGCACCTCCCTCTACTGTAATGTAACCTGTAAAGCGCTGAGTACACCTGTTACTGCTATATAAATATACACTGTATAACTACTGCACTTACTGCACCTCCCTCTACTGTAATGTAACCTGTAAAGCGCTGAGTACACCTGTTACTGCTATATAAATATACACTGTATAACTACTGCACTTACTGCACCTCCCTCTACTGTAATGTAACCTGTAAAGCGCTGAGTACACCTGTTACTGCTATATAAAATACACTGTATAACTACTGCACTTACTGCACCTCCCTCTACTGTAATGTAACCTGTAAAGCGCTGAGTACACCTGTTACTGCTATATAAATATACACTGTATAACTACTGCACTTACTGCACCTCCCTCTACTGTAATGTAACCTGTAAAGCGCTGAGTACACCTGTTACTGCTATATAAATATACACTGTATAACTACTGCACTTACTGCACCTCCCTCTACTGTAATGTAACCTGTAAAGCGCTGAGTACACCTGTTACTGCTATATAAATATACACTGTATAACTACTGCACTTACTGCACCTCCCTCTACTGTAATGTAACCTGTAAAGCGCTGAGTACACCTGTTACTGCTATATAAATATACACTGTATAACTACTGCACTTACTGCACCTCCCTCTACTGTAATGTAACCTGTAAAGCGCTGAGTACACCTGTTACTGCTATATAAATATACACTGTATAACTACTGCACTTACTGCACCTCCCTCTACTGTAATGTAACCTGTAAAGCGCTGAGTACACCTGTTACTGCTATATAAATATACACTGTATAACTACTGCACTTACTGCACCTCCCTCTACTGTAATGTAACCTGTAAAGCGCTGAGTACACCTGTTACTGCTATATAAATATACACTGTAATACTGCACTTACTGCACCTCCCTCTACTGTAATGTAACCTGTAAAGCGCTGAGTACACCTGTTACTGCTATATAAATATACACTGTATAACTACTGCACTTACTGCACCTCCCTCTACTGTAATGTAACCTGTAAAGCGCTGAGTACACCTGTTACTGCTATATAAATATACACTGTATAACTACTGCACTTACTGCACCTCCCTCTACTGTAATGTAACCTGTAAAGCGCTGAGTACACCTGTTACTGCTATATAAATATACACTGTATAACTACTGCACTTACTGCACCTCCCTCTACTGTAATGTAACCTGTAAAGCGCTGAGTACACCTGTTACTGCTATATATTACACTGTATAACTACTGCACTTACTGCACCTCCCTCTACTGTAATGTAACCTGTAAAGCGCTGAGTACACCTGTTACTGCTATATAAATATACACTGTATAACTACTGCACTTACTGCACCTCCCTCTACTGTAATGTAACCTGTAAAGCGCTGAGTACACCTGTTACTGCTATATAAATATACACTGTATAACTACTGCACTTACTGCACCTCCCTCTACTGTAATGTAACCTGTAAAGCGCTGAGTACACCTGTTACTGCATAAATATACACTGTATAACTACTGCACTTACTGCACCTCCCTCTACTGTAATGTAACCTGTAAAGCGCTGAGTACACCTGTTACTGCTATATAAATATACACTGTATAACTACTGCACTTACTGCACCTCCCTCTACTGTAATGTAACCTGTAAAGCACTGAGTACACCTGTTACTGCTATATAAAATACACACTATAACTACTGCACTTACTGCACCTCCCTCTACTGTAATGTAACCTGTAAAGCACTGAGTACACCTGTTACTGCTATATAAATATACACTGTATAACTACTGCACTTACTGCACCTCCCTCTACTGTAATGTAACCTGTAAAGCGCTGAGTACACCTGTTACTGCTATATAAATATACACTGTATAACTACTGCACTTACTGCACCTCCCTCTACTGTAATGTAACCTGTAAAGCGCTGAGTACACCTGTTACTGCTATATAAATATACACTGTATAACTACTGCACTTACTGCACCTCCCTCTACTGTAATGTAACCTGTAAAGCACTGAGTACACCTGTTACTGCTTATAAATATACACTGTATAACTACTGCACTTACTGCACCTCCCTCTACTGTAATGTAACCTGTAAAGCTGAGTACACCTGTTACTGCTATATAAATATACACTGTATAACTACTGCACCTCCCTCTACTGTAACGTAACCTGTAAAGCACTGAGTACACCTGTTACTGCTATATAAATATACACTGTATAACTACTGCACTTACTGCACCTCCCTCTACTGTAACGTAACCTGTAAAGCACTGAGTACACCTGTTACTGCTATATAAATATACACTGTATAACTACTGCACTTACTGCACCTCCCTCTACTGTAATGTAACCTGTAAAGCGCTGAGTACACCTGTTACTGCTATATAAATATACACTGTATAACTACTGCACTTACTGCACCTCCCTCTACTGTAATGTAACCTGTAAAGCGCTGAGTACACCTGTTACTGCTATATAAATATACACTGTATAACTACTGCACTTACTGCACCTCCCTCTACTGTAATGTAACCTGTAAAGCACTGAGTACACCTGTTACTGCTATATAAATACACACTGTATAACTACTGCACTTACTGCACCTCCCTCTACTGTAATGTAACCTGTAAAGCACTGAGTACACCTGTTACTGCTATATAAATATACACTGTATAACTACTGCACTTACTGCACCTCCCTCTACTGTAACGTAACCTGTAAAGCACTGAGTACACCTGTTACTGATCTATAAATATACACTGTATAACTACTGCACTTACTGCACCTCCCTCTACTGTAATGTAACCTGTAAAGCACTGAGTACACCTGTTACTGCTTATAAATATACACTGTATAACTACTGCACTTACTGCACCTCCCTCTACTGTAATGTAACCTGTAAAGCGCTGAGTACACCTGTTACTGCTATATAAATATACACTGTATAACTACTGCACTTACTGCACCTCCCTCTACTGTAATGTAACCTGTAAAGCGCTGAGTACACCTGTTACTGCTATATAAATATACACTGTATAACTACTGCACTTACTGCACCTCCCTCTACTGTTGTTGTTTATGGATACACTGTGATGCTGTTGCTTGGATTAACGCTGTGTATATTCGCGGCAGGTTTTTTTTGTGGTTTCCTCTACGTAACGCTGTGATATGATTGGCTGTCAGCGCTCCGCTCAGAATGATGTCCACTGAGCAGCTCACCATGGACTCGTACTCTGAGGAGCAGCAGGTGTCTGACTATCTTTTACGTACATGTGTGTATCCCTCCTGCCCTCCTATAGGTGTATACCCCTTCTCTTTATAGGTCTACTCCCTGCCCTCTATAGGTGTGTACCCCCGCGCTATTTATAGGTGTACCCCCTGCCCTCTATAGGTGTATACCTCCTGATATCTATGGGTGCCCCCCGCCCTCTACACTCGTACACCTCCCGCTCTTTATAGGTACCCCCCACCCTCTATAGGTGTATACATCCTGATATCTATGGGTGCCCCCCCACCCTCTACACTCGTACACCTCCCGCTCTCTATAGGTGCCCCCCACCCTCTATAGGTGTATACATCCTGATATCTATGGGTGTCCCCCCACCCTCTACACTCGTACACCTCCCGCTCTCTATAGGTGCCCCCGCCCTCTATGGGTGTATGCCTTCTGCTCTTCGCAGGCGTACTCCCCCCGACCTCTATAAGTGCATACCTCCTGCTCTCTATAGATGTGCCCCGCCCTCTATAGGTGTACACCTCCTGCTATTTCATGGGCGTATACCCCCTGCCCTCTATAGGTGTATACCTCCCGCCCTCCATAGACGTGCACCTCCTGCTCTCTATAGGCGTGTATATATACCGATATGTATATATTATATATATATATATATGTGCCTACCCCCTGCTCTCCATAGGTGTGTACCTCCCGCTCTCTATGTGTGTATATCCCCTGCTCTCTATAGGCGCGTAGTATACCTCCTCCTCTCTACAAGTGTATACCTCCTGTTCTTTATAGGTGTATTCCCCCTTATTGGTGTATAGTTCCTGCTCTTTATAGGTTTATACCCCCTCTCTAGGTGTATACCCCCTGCTCTTTACCAGGTGATCCCCCTATAGGCGAATACCCCTGTCCTTTATCGGTTTATTCCCCATCTATGGGTGTATACCTCCCGCTCTTTATAGGTATCTCCCCCTTCTATAGGTGCTTTCCCCCATATTGATGTATACCTTCTGCTCTTTATAGGTTTATTCCCCCCAGCTCTCTATGGGTGTATTCCCCTATACGTGTATACATTGCGCTCTTTATGTGTGTAATCCTGCTCTATATAGGTGTATACCCCCTTTATAGGTGTATACCTGCTGCTCTTTATATGTGTATTCCTCCTGCTCTTTATAGGTATGGATGAGCCGAAAGACCCCCGAGTTCGGTTCACGCTCGAACTCGAACTTTCCAAATGTTCGGATTCGAACTCGAACTCAATGCAAATCAATGGGACTGAAAATTCGATTTTTAAAGAGCCCTCCAAGAGGGCATATATGCAAGATATTTGCCATAAAAGGTGTATGGGGGTCCGGGTAGTGCCCTGGGGGACAGGAAACTAGGACAAAAAGTAAAAAAAAAAAAAAAAACGTTTTTAAAGGGACAGTGAGTTTTTCCATGAAATAAGGGTTAAAAATAAAAACCCAAAATTCCTTCAAATATCGTGCCTAGGAGGTCCCCATAACCTGCCCGTGAAGTGGCGGATTTGTAGGATGTATAGAAACACTTAAAAACAAAAAAACTACGTTTCAAATGACGGTAAATGCTTTTCCTTTAATCTATCCATAAACAACTGCTTGGGGCGGCAGCCTGTATGAAAAGAGGAGACATTTTCGGACACGCAGAAAAAGTTTACTGATTTTTTTTGGGCTAAATTATTGTGAAACTTATGCAGGCTTTGGATGAAAGTAACAATAGGTGCTTTAAAATTGGTCCTTTAGCGTCGGCAACAGTGCCGTCACACAGTAACCCCTCTGAGGATATGAATCTGATACAGGCGTCAGTGGCAGTGCACCCAAATATTGTGCTTTTGATGCCAGGCCTGCAAGTACTATCATACAGTAACCCCTCTGTGGTATTGTGGAAGAGTGCATGGGTGGACCATGTGGTCCTATATTAAAAAGATATGAATCTGTTAAAGGCGTCAGTGCACCCAGATATTGTGCTTTTGGTGCCAGGCCAGGAAGTGCATTCATACAGTAACCCCTCTGTGGTATTGTGGAAGAGTGCAGGGTTGGACCCTGCGGTTCAAAAAATTAAAATGATATAAATCTGGCACAGGCGTCAATGCAGCCAAATATTGTGCCTTTCATGGCAGCAAGTGCATTCACACCGTAACCCTTTTGTGGTATTGTGGAAGAGTTCAGTGCTGGAGGTTTTGTGAATGCAGAAGAGGACATCCCCGATCTATTCCGTTACTTCAGCATCAGGGGATTGATAGCTGCTGATCCAGGACTGATTCATTTTTATAAATGTCAGCCGGTCTACAGAGTCGGTGGACAGACGCACTCTTTTGTCTGTGACAAACCCTCCAGCGGCACTGAACGTCCTTTCGAAAAGCACGCTAGATGAAGGGAACCTAGTAGCTGCATAGCATATTGGCTAAGTTCTGGCCAGTGATCCAATCTCAACACCCAGTAAGCCAGTGGATCATCTGCTGGAAAGGTATCCAGGTCTGCCCTTGCCCCTAGGTAGTCCTGCACCATATGGTGAAGACGCTGGCAATGGGTGCCTACATTTGACGTCCCTGGGCGTCCTGGACTAAAAAAATTAAAAATGCATCAGCCAGCGTCCGTGGCCTTCACCACTATTCCTCTGATCATCCGCAGCCTCAGAAGCACCTGTGTCAGCACTTGGTAACCTACCAGTGCCTGGAAAGGTGTTACACAAGTGTCACTTTAGAGCGTCCTCAAGTTTTTTCATCCTGTGCTCCCTCTGTGCGGGCAGGATGAGCTCTGCAACTTTACCCTTGTATCGTGGATCAAGAAGGCTTGCCAACCAGTAATGATCCCTCTCCTTGATAGCACGAATCCTGGGGTCCTTTAGCAGGCTTTGCATTATAAGGGAGCCCATGCAGCGTAGGTTGGAGGTGGCATTAGCTTCCGAGTCTTCCTGGTCAATGAGGATGACCGTATCGTGCACTTCCTCCTCCCAGCCACGCACTAGCCCTTGTGTTTCTGGGCACACGAAACCCCCCCTTGAGGAATCCCCACCTTCAATGCTCCCACTACTTAAATATTCCTCATCCTCCTCCTGTCTGATCTGAGGAGGACCCGCTGGAATGCTGCCTGCGCAAAGACTGGGGCCTTGAGAGCTAGGGAAGGCCTCCTCTTCCTCCCGCTGCTCTGCCTCTAGAGCCACATCTATAATTCCCCGCAGAGTGTGCTCCAGCAGGAACACTAAAGGAATTGTGTCACTGATGCATGCACTGTCCCTGCTCACCATCCTCGTTGCCTCCTCAAATGGTGACAGTACAGTGCATGCATCCTTGATCATCAGCCACTGCGGGGGGGGAACCAAGTTGACCTGAACCTGTCCTTGTGCCATACTCACACAGGTACTCGTTGATGGCCCTCTGCTGCTTGTGCAGACGCTGCAGCATTGCTAATGTCGAGTTCCACCAGGTGGGCATGTCACAGATCAGACGGTTTGTGGGAAGGTGGAATTCTCTTTGAATTTCTGCCAGGCGAATGCTTGCTGGGAATGACTGTCTGAAGTGGCTGCAGACTTTTCTGGCCTGGCTGAGAAGCTCTGCCAGCCCTGGGTACCTGGTTAGGAAACGCTGTACCACTAGATTTAGGACGTGTGCTAGGCATGGTACATGCGTCAATTTACCCTTGCGTAGGGCGGAGAGAAGGTTGCTGCCATTATCACAGACGATCATTCCCAGCTGAAGCTGGCGTGGTGTTAACCATCTCCGCACCTGGCCCTGCAGAGCTGACAGAATTTCTGGCCCGGTGTGGCTTCTGTCTCCTAAACAAACCAGCTCAAGCACAGTATGGCTTCTTTTTGCTTGAGCCATTGCGTAGACCCTGTCAGGCGTCGGTTTAACTGCCACTTCGCCAGAGACACAGAAGGAGGAGGAAGAGGGAGAGGTGGTGGTGGAGCAGACAGACCTCATACAAGCAGCTTTCTGGAGGCGTGGTGGATGAACAAGCTCCAGCACAGAGCCCCGTCTTTTATCCCTCCCAGCTGCAATCAGAGTTACCCAGTGTGCCGTGAAGGAAATGTAACAACCTTGTCCATGCTTGCTGGACCACGTGTCTAGAGTCACATGCACCTTGCTGCTGACTACCTTTCCCAATGACTCAATTACATTGTCTTCCACGTGCTGGTATAGTGCTGGAATGGCCTTCCGTGAAAAGTAATGGCGTTTTGGAACCTGCCACTGTGGTAGAGCACATTCAGCAAATTCACGGAAGGAAGCAGAGTCCACCAGCTGGAAAGGCAGCAGCTGCAATGCGAGTAATTTTGCTAAACTGGCATTTAGACACTGTGCTTGGGGATGGTTGGGACTATATTTTTTCTTACGCTGCAGCAGCTGGGGCAACGTAATCTGACTGCGTAAATCTTAAACTGATGGGATGCTGTCACATTGTGAAGGAGCTGGTACATCCATTACTGTAGCATCATCCCTGTCAGTGGAGGTTGTAGCAGGCAATGACATGGCAGGACATACAGTGGCGGTAGAGACAGATGAGGAGGAGGAGGAGGACCTACGCAAAGTTTTGCGCCAACGGGATGTGTGGCAGGAGGTCATATGTCGCCTCAAGCACGTGGTACCCAAGCGTCCGGTGTCTTTCCCACGCTTAAGCCTCATCTGACATAGATTACAAATAGCAATGGTGGGGTCTGCTGCACATTTCTTAAAGAACTCCCAGACAGCAGAGTTCCTGCATGTGTGCTTTGAGACAACAATGCTCTGCACCGGAGCAGCTCTGACATCTGATGCCTTGGACTGGCTAGTGCTATGGTTGGTCATAGAGGATGTTGTGCCTCGTGTTTGCTGTGCCTCCTCCTCCTCCCCCCCTCCTCCTCACTTGATTCCTCTGTTCGATCAGGCACCCAGGTGGAGTCAGTGACCTCATCATCATTGTCATCATCACCCCCTATCTCCTCGTCACTGGAGCCAACTTGGCAGTATGCTGCAGCTGCTGGGGCAACATGAGTGCCAGTTATTTGTGTGTCATCACTGGCACCCCCTTCCTCTAGGTTGATTATACTCCCTTCCTCAACCTCAGGGATTGAATCAGAGCACTGTACTTGCTGCGCATCCTCAAGCAGCATGTCACTGTCATTGTAGTCAAACAATTCAGCTGACTCCTCCGTGTGTGATAGCGAGGCTACGGCAGGAGTAGCTGTGGACATGGAGGCTGCAGTAGATGCTTTGGCAGCTGAGGTGGACTGTAAAGCACTACAAGCCTGGCTGGCAGAGGACTCGGAGGATGAGGATGGCCTGGTTAGCCAATCCACCAAATCCTCTGTATGTTGCTGCTGCTTAAGACGGCCAGCACCAGTTAGAAAGGACAAGTGTGCCCCTGCAGAGGATGCACCACGTCCACCACGACCAGAGGCACAGCCTCCCGACACAGGGGCTGCTTGCCCTCTTATCTGTGGCTGGGAGCGTCTGCCTGTCCTTTTTGTTCTTTCAGACATGGTGAGTGATATATAGATTAAATATATACAGGACTCTGATTCAACTCTGGTATAAAGATTAAAGATTTCCAGAACTCTGGTATAACTCAGAGACACCTGATAGCTGGCAGCCAGTGACAAGACACAGATTACAATTCCCAGAAACCTCCTATAAATCAGCGAGACCCCCTGATGGGTGGCAGCCAGTGAGAACACACGGATTATAACAATTCCCAAATATTTTGTAGAAATTTGTGACCCCCAAAATACTTGCTGGCAGTGACAAGACACAGATCACCTCAATTCCCAAATATTTTGTAGAAATTTGTGACCCCCAAAATACTTGCTGGGACTCAGCTCAAAGATTACAACAATTCCCTGATATTTGGTAGAAATGAGACCCCCCCCCAGTAGCGTGGCAGACCGGCAGTAAGAACACACAACAACAATCTCCTATGAAATCTCCTCTCAAATGCGTGCAGAAGCGCTGCGTGGAAACCTTATATAGTGTGCTGCGGGACTTAGCTCTGTGAGCCCATGATTGAGCAAAATTTGCCCAATCAGGACTCTGAGCCATGATTGGCATAGTGTTGAACCTGTCTTGCACCAGAACTGTGGTTGGGTGCAAGGCTGTAGCCAATTACAAGCTTCAGGCCAGTGGAAAAGTGCATTGTGGTGCATTGTGGGCGAACACCCGGAAATGTTCGTAGTTCGCGAACAAACGAACAGGCTATGTTCGATGCGAACTCCGAACCGATCGAACTGAACAGCTCATCCCTATTTATAGGTGTATTGCCCCTGCTCTTTATAGGTGTATACCTTCTGCTCTTTATAGGTGTATACCTTCTGCTCTTTATAGGTGTATACCTCCTGCTCTTTATAGGTGTATACCTCCTGCTCTTTATAGGTGTATTTCCCCTTTATAGGTGTATACCGCCTGCTATTTATAGGTGTATTCCCCCTTTATAGGTGTATACCTCCTGCTATTTATAGGTGTAGTCCCCTTTATAGGTGTATACCTCCTGCTCTTTATAGGTGTATACCCCCTGCTCTTTATAGGTGTATTCCGTCTTTATAGGTGTATACCTCCTACTCTTTATAGGTGTATACCTCCTGCCATTTATAGATGTATTCCCCTTTATAGGTGTATACCTCCTGCTCTTTATAGTTGTATTCCTCCTCTATAGGTGTATACCTCCTGCTCTTTATAGTTGTATTCCTCCTCTATAGGTGTATACCTCCTGCTCTTTATAGGTGTATTCCCATTTATAGGTGTATTCCCCATGCTCTTTATAGGTGTATACCTCCTTCTTTTTATAGATGTGTTCCCCTTTATAGGTGTTGTAACAGATCTCTGTGCCTGGACAGGGTCACATCTGCCAAATGCTGCTTCCTCGCTGGACACCCAGTTTCTCTTTGTGACTCTCACACCTTTCTCTAGTACCTTAGCCGAAGCTGTAGACCAGGAGCCTTTCCTTGGCAAAGCGGGCAGAAGATTCATGAGTCGTGACTTCAAGCTTGGTCAGAATAGAACTGATTGTTTATTACACAACACAGAGATACACTCAACCATCAACCTCATTTACATACAATCAAGCAGATAGCTGCACATATCAGATAACTGCACAGGACCTTCAAACAATGGAGAATGGGGGAAGGAGAAAGAAGGGTAAACAAAGGAATATCTTGCAGAGAGAACTTACACAGTAGAGCAGGTACTAATACAGAGATCTACACTATACAGAGAGTAGGTACAAAGAAACACAAACACCCTGCATCTAGAATTATAGATACAGGGTGACTTTAACAAAGGAAAGAACAGGAAAAACAATATAAAACATCAGGCCCGCACCTCCCAAATACATTTCTAAGCCCATGTACTTCAAGTCCAAAGTGAAGCACATCACAGGTGTATTCCCCTTTATAGGTGTGTACCTCCTGCTCTTTATAGATGTATTCCCCTTTATAGGTGTATTTCCCCTGCTCTTTATAAAGTGGAAAGAAAAAGTATGTGAACCCTTTGGGATTACGTGGAGTTTTGCATGAATTGGTCATAAAATGTGCTCTGATCTTCATCTAAGTCACAACAATTTGAAAAACACAGTCTGCTTAAAATAATACAACACAAACATTATATGTATTCATGTGTTTATTGAACATAACATGTAAACATTCACAGTGCAGGGTGGAAAAGGTATGTGAACCCCTAGCCCAGGGGTCAGCAACCTTGGCTCCCTGATGTTCTGGGAACTACATTTCCCATGTGGCACAGTCAGCCTAATGAGTGAATGAGCATCATGGAGATGTAGTTCCCAAAACATCTGGGAGCCAAGGTTGCTGACCCCTGCCCTAGCCTAATGACTTCTCCAAGAGCTAATTGGAGCCAGGAGTGAGCCAACCTTGAGTCCAATCAGTGTGATCTTATTGGATGTGTTGCTGAAAGCTGTCCTGCCCTTTAAAAACACACACCAGTTTTGGGTTTACTGGTTTCAAGAAGCACTGCCTGATGTAAACCATGCCTTGCAGAAAAGAGCTCTCAGAAGACCTACGATCAGGAATTGTTGACTTGCATGAAGCTGGAAAGGGCTACAAAAGTATCTCCAAAAGCCTTGATGTTCATGTGTCCACGGTAAGACAGACTGTCTACAAATGGAGAAAGTTCAGCACTGCTGCTACTCTCCCTAGACGTGGTCGTCCTGTAAAGATGACTGCAAGAGCACAGCGCAGAATGCTTAATGAGGTAAAGAAGAATCCTAGAGTGTCAGCTAAAGACTTACAGAAATCTCTGGCACATGCTAACATTTTTGTTGACACATCTACAATAAGGAAAACAATAAACAAGAATGGAGTACATGGGAGGACACCACGGAGGAAGCCATTGCTGTCCAAAAAGAATATTGCAGCACGTTTGAAGTTTGCAAAAGAGCACCTGGATGTTCCACAGCACTACTGGCAAAATATTCTGTGGACAGATGAAACCAAAATTGAGTTGTTTGAAAAAAACACACAACACTATGTGTGGAGAAAAAAGGCACAGCACACCAACATCAAAACCTCATCCCACTGTAAAACATGGTGGAGGGAGCATCATGGTTTGGGGCTGCCTTGCTGCCTCGGGCCTGGACGGATTGTTGTCATTGATGGAAAAATGAATTCCAGAGTTTATCAAGACATTTTGCAGGAAAACGTAAGACCATCTGTCCGCCAACTGAAGCTCCGCAGAGAATGGGTGATGCAACAGGACAATGACCAAAAGCATACAAGTAATTCAACAAAAGAATGGCTTCAACAAAACAAAATACATCTTCTGGAGTGGCCCAGTCAGAGTCCTGACCTCAACCCGATTGAAATGCTGTGGCATGACCTTAAAGGGACACTCTAGGCAACATGACCACCTAAGCTATTTTAGGTGGTCATGATGCCCGGAGTATCCTGCCCCCTGTCCCCCCTCCCTCCGCTCAGCAGTTCAGCAGAAAATGCTGAAAACAGCTGAGAGAGGCGGAGGAGTTTACTCCGCCCTCCCAGCTGTCAGTCAGCAGAGCGGGAATCATATTTCCCGCTTCTGCCGACTTTTGCCGAGTAGGAGACGTCATCGCGCTTTCAGCGCGATGACGTCTCCAACTCACCGCAGAAGCTGGCGGCTCCCTCTGGGGGTTACTGTTGCGCGCATCCTCTTGCGCGCAACACTAATCCTCAGAGGGAGCCGGGAGGAAGCCTGCCGGTTGGCTGGCTTACGTGAGAGGCGCGCATGCGGCTTCTCACGTAACCATAAGGCAAGTCGGATGGAAGAAGGACGGGAGCGGAAGAGGAGGGAGGTGAGTATGAGAAAAAAAAAACACCGCTGGAAACAAGAGGATTTTAGGGTAAGTATTACAGTTACAAAAACATAAAAAAACAAAACTATTTATTAAGGGAATAGGGATAGGTTAGGATTAAAAAAAGGGGGGTGATTTTTTTAGTAGAGTGTCCCTTTAAGAGAGCGATTCACCCAAGACATCCCAAGAATATTGCTACACTGAAACAGTATTGAGAAGAGGACAAAATTACTCCAGATCGTTGTGCATGTCTGATCTGCAACTACAGGAAACATTTGGTTGAGGTTATTACTGCCAAAGGAGGGTCAACCAGT
>RXON01004717.1:0-57116 GCA_009667805.1 Leptobrachium leishanense | reverse complement strand
GCCGCATGTTCGCCCACTATATAAGGCTTCCCTGCCTGCAGCCCCAGCGTGTGTGTTTGCAGGAGTGAATCAGAGAGGAGAGGAGATTGTTCTGTCAGGGTGTATCAGTGACGTTGTAGGAGATTTCTGGGAATTAGAATCTGTGTTGGCAATGCCAGGCTATCACGGACAGTGTGTATCAGTGAGTTCTACCAGAGTTCAGCAAATTAGAATCTGTCTTGGCACAGCCTGTTATCAGTGTGTATCAGTGAGTTATACCTCAGTTCAGCAAATTAGAATCTGTCTTGGCACAGCCAGGCTATCACTGATTTATAGCATTGTTCTGGAAAATCTGTATATCTTTGATCTAATTCTAGATACCATACAATAACACCGTTTAATCAGAGTTCATCTGTTTATCTATTGAGAGTTGAATCTGGCTGTTGCTATCAGGGTGTTGCAGCCTGCAGGAGAGGAAGTGAATCAGAGGGAGAGAGTAGAGGACATTGGCAACCTTGCAGGGAAAATATCAGTAAAATTGCCGACTTATATCAGAGTTCTGAATATCTTTAATCTATATACCAGAGTTGAATCAGACTTCTGTATATCTCCAATCTTTATACCAGAGTTGAATCAGACTTCTGTATATCTTTAATCTATATATCACTCACCATGTCAGAAAGACCAAAAAGGACAGGCAGACGCTCCCAGACACAGATAAGAGGGCAAGCAGCCTTTGTGTCGGAAGGCAGTGCCCCTTGTCATCGTGGACGTGGTGCATCCTCTGCAGGGGCACACTTGTCCTTTCTAACAGGTGCTGGCCGTCTTATGCTGCAGCAACATACAGTGGATTTGGTGGATTGGCTAACCAGGCCATCCTCATCCTCTGAGTCCTCTGCCAGCCAGGCTTGTAGTGGTTTACAGTCCACCTCAGCTGCCAAAGCATCTAATGCAGCCTCCATGTCCACAGCTACTCCTGCCGTAGCCTCACCAACATACACGGAGGAGTCAGCAGAATTGTTTGACTGCAATGACAGTGACATGCTGCTTGAGGATACGCAGCAACTACAGTGCTCTGATTCAATCTCTGAGGTTGAGGAAGGGAGTATAATCAACCTAGAGGAAGGGGGTGCCAGTGACACACAAATAACTGGCACTCATGTTGCCCCAGCAGCTGCAGCATACTGCCAAGTTGGCTCCAGTGACGAGGAGATAGGGGGTGATGACGATGATGAGGTCACTGACTCCACCTGGGTGCCTGATCGAACAGAGGAGTCAAGTGAGGAGGAGTGTCATGCCTCAGGCCTGGGAACTTGCTGTGGCCAGTCTGACTTTCCATTTCTCCCTGTCTGTATCCACCTAAGGGTTAACTCCTTTTCTAGAAGCCTGTGTGCTTTGCTTAAAACCAGGGCACGCCCTTTCCTCCATGTTCTGGCATTGTCCTACCTGCTGTGCTATAGAGGCGGTCCTCCTCCAGAGCTCTTTCTGCAAGGCCTGGAGAGATTGCCCAAGATCACTGTGGTACTACATTTACCATTGCTGTTACCAGAGACCGTGTATGTTTCATCTTTACCTGTGTGCCTCTGTGTATTCATCATCTGCCACAGGATCAATATATGTTTATATCTGCATTTGTATCCAGTGACTGTGTTAACTCATTCAACCCCAGCGCCTGGGAAATATATACTGAACTTTGGGTCCCACCTAGGCTCACGCCTGGTGCCACCCTGACATAATGCCAGAACCATATACCAAGCCCGTGGGGTTCAAGGCTGCATTGGATGATATCGTTTATCAACTGCTACTTGTGGTAGAGGATGTATGGAACCTTATGGACTCAGTTCCTACCACACCTGGCCCTGTTAGGCCGTCACCAGTACGCAGAGCATCGCAGCAACCAGCTGAGTCTAATCGCTCTCCAACTGCATGCAGAACCCAGGCACCTCCTGTGGAATCGCTGAGAGAGAGGCGTAGGAGGCTGAATCTATGTTTCTACTGCGGGTCAGATCGGCACAAAATAGATTTCTGCCCAATCAGATCCGCCAAGCCACGCCAGGTTCCAGCCGCTGCTCCTGTGCCACGCAAGACTCCAGCCGCTGCTCCTGTGCCACGCAAGACTCCAGCCACTGCTCCTGTGCCACGCAAGACTCCAGCCGCTGCTCCTGTGCCACGCAAGACTCCAGCCGCTGCTCCTGTGCCATGCAAGACTCCAGCTGCTGCTCCTGTGCCACGCAAGATTCCAGCTGCTGCTCCTGTGCCACGCAAGATTCCAGCTGCTGCTCCTGTGCCACGCAAGACTCCAGCCGCTGCTCCTGTGCCACGCAAGACTCAAGCCGCTGCTCCTGTGCCACGCAAGATTCCAGCTGCTGCTCCTGTGCCAGGCAAGACTCCAGCTGCTGCTCCTGTGCCAGGCAAGACTCCAGCCGCTGCTCCTGTGCCAGGCAAGACTCCAGCCGCTGCTCCTGTGCCAGGCAAGACTCCAGCCGCTGCTCCTGTGCCAGGCAAGACTCCAGCCGCTGCTCCTGTGCCAGGCAAGACTCCAGCCGCTGCTCCTGTGCCAGGCAAGACTCCAGCCGCTGCTCCTGTGCCAGGCAAGACTCCAGCCGCTGCTCCTGTGCCAGGCAAGACTCCAGCCGCTGCTCCTGTGCCAGGCAAGACTCCAGCCGCTGCTCCTGTGCCAGGCAAGACTCCAGCCGCTGCTCCTGTGCCAGGCAAGACTCCAGCCGCTGCTCCTGTGCCAGGCAAGACTCCAGCCGCTGCTCCTGTGCCAGGCAAGACTCCAGCCGCTGCTCCTGTGCCAGGCAAGACTCCAGCCGCTGCTCCTGTGCAGGCAAGACTCCAGCCGCTGCTCCTGTGCCAGGCAAGACTCCAGCCGCTGCTCCTGTGCCAGGCAAGACTCCAGCCGCTGCTCCTGTGCCAGGCAAGACTCCAGCGCTGCTCCTGTGCCAGGCAAGACTCTAGCCGCTGCTCCTGTGCCACGCAAGACTCAAGCCGCTGCTCCTGTGCCACGCAAGATTCCAGCTGCTGCTCCTGTGCCAGGCCAATGCCAAATCTCTCCCTCTTAAGTCACATCAGGCAGCTGCTAAGCCTCGCCAAGGCTATCAACATTGGCAAGCCTCGTCGAGCTCCTGTACCAAGGAGGTCTGCTTTCTGTGATGTCTCTTCGGAGGAGGAGGGTACAGAGGATGAATCCAATGCTGTAGACATGGAGGTTTTGACCCCAGAACCTTCTGGGTCCATAGAGACCCTGCCTACCGTGCTCAATGCAGAACCCATGGTTATGGAACTTGAACCCCAGGTACCTAGGGAGGTGGGTGTGGAATATTTGAGAAGGCCCTGCTTGCCCATGGGGACATTGACAGTGATCCCGACTCAGACTCTGATAGGTGGTGGTGACCTCCTTGATACTCATCTGATATGGTCATGCCGTAGGTGCCCGGAGTGCACCTTGTAAGGAGAGAGGTACTGTCATGCCTCAGGCCTGGGAACTTGCTGTGGCCAGTCTGGCTTTCCATTTCTCACTGTCTGTATCCACCTAAGGGTTAATTCCTGTTCTAGAAGTCTGTGTGCTTTGATTAAAACCAGGGCACAACCTTTCCTCCACGTTCTGGCATTGTTCTACCTGCTGTGCTATAGAGAGGGTCCTCCTCCAGAGCTCCTGGATATTATTTGTATCTTTGTTCGAGTTTTGCTTGCTGTTGATCCTGCACTACATCTCCTGGATATCCAGCCTCTGCATTTAACTGCTGTGGTCCTAGGTACTTTGTCTGCTGTTTCCTGAGACTGAGTCTATATTCAGCTGTACCAGTTCATCACTGTGAACCACTTTCTGCAAGGCCTGGAGAGATTGCCCAAGGTCACATTGGTACTACTTTTACAATTGCTGTTACCAGAGACTGTGTATGTTTCAAATTTACCTGTGTGCCTCTGTGTATTCATCATCTGCCACAGCATCAATATACGTTTATATCTGCAATTGTATCCAGTGTCTGTGTTAACTCATTCAACCCCAGCGCCTGGGAAATATATACTGAACTTTGGGTCCCACCTAGGCTCACGCCTGGTGCCACCCTGAGAAGGAGGAGGACGCACAACAAACACGAGGCACAACGTCCTCTATGAGTAAACGTAGCCAGTCCAAGGCATCAGAAGTCACAGCTGCTCAGGTGCAGAGCGCTGTTGTCTCATAGCACATGTACAGGAAGTCTGCTGTCTGGGAGTTCTTTAAGAAATGTGCAGCAGACCGCACCGTTGCTATTTGTAATCTATGTCAGCGGATCAAGCGTGCGAAAGACATCCCACACTTGGGTACCATGTGCATGAGGCGACATATGACCACCTGCCATGCATCCCGTTGGCACAGCACTTTGCATAGATCCTCCTCCTCATCTGTATCTACCCCCACTATATGTCCTGGCATGTCATTGCCTACAACCTCCACTGACAGGGATGATGCTACAGTAATGGGTGTACCAGGTCCTTCCTCAGAATGTGAAAGCATCCCATCAGCTGAAGATTTACGCAGTCAGATTACGTTGCCCCAGCTGCTGCAGCATAAGAAAAAATATAGTCCCAACCATCCCTAAGCACAGCGTCTAAATGCCAGCTTAGCAAAGTTACTCGCATTACAGCTGCTGCCTTTCCAGCTGGTGGACTCTGCTTCCTTCCGTGAATTTGCCGAATGTGCTGTACCACAGTGACAGGTTCCAAAACGCCATTTCTTTTCACGGAAGGCCATTCCAGCACTATACCAGCACATGGAACACAATGTTATGGAGTCATTGGGAAAGGCAGTCAGCAGCAAGGTGCACATGACTTTAGACACGTGGTCCAGCAAGCATGGACAGGGCATTACATTTCCTTCACGGCACACTAGGTAACTCTGCTTGCAGCTGGGAGGGATCCAGGACAGGGCTCTGTGCTGGAGCTTGTTCATCCACCACGCCTCAAGAAAGCTGCTTATATGAGGTCTGTCTGCTCTTCCACCTCTTCCTCCTAGACTTGTCCACCGATTTATTTATTTTTCGGTTCCATTCGTTCGGATGTTTAAAATTTTCGATTCGGCTCGTTTCGGCCGATTTCTGTTTCGATTTGGTTCGGTTCGGCTCGTTTTTCGTATACTTTTTTTCGGAATATCGACCATTTTTCGTGTTTTCGGGTCACTTTGCTCGTTTTTTGTATCGACTTTTCGTGGTTTCGGAAATTTTTGTTTTTTTCGGAACGTCTGTTCTCCTCGTTTCAAAGTGTCTAACTCTATTCGTTTTGACGTAAACTACTATGGTTTATTTTTTTTATACTTTATATATTTTTTTATAATTAATTTTTGGTTTGTTTTTCGGATCCGATAATTCATTCTGTCGATACGATAATTCTGGCGATTCTATCGTGTGTTTTTTTTATTAAATAAAGATCCTTTTTTTCTTATGAATATACATTTCACAACTTTATTTAATCATATTAAAATGGTATGAAAGCCAAGGAACAAAAAAAAATGAACAAAACAATTTAATAAAGGCTAAACTGACCCAAATGGTCTGACTTTAAAAATAAAAACCAGAACAAAAGGTTTTAAAACGGAAAAATAGTTGATCAAAATGATCTGAAACGAAAAAAAAAACAACAAATAAAATGATTTGAAACCGACAAAAAAAAAAAATTAACCCTTTCGCTGCTGAGGCATTTCACGGCTTCCCTTCACGCCTGTGTGCGGTCTGCTGCTGAGCTAATTTTTAACAGTTTCACTCCTCTTGTTTAAACGCGTTTTGAAGCCTTATTTTATAATATGACCCAGACATGTTATATATAGTTCTTTCCGGCAGACTCGGCAGATGATTCATAATATATCATTATCATATGTATGCGTCATGTCCTGTCTGTATATTATAACAAAAAATGCAATAAAATTAGAATTTTCAATGTTTGTTTTACAAGGTGTAAAGTGTTTTTTTTCACATATTAACATGCGAGTGTTTGCAGTTATATTTTATGAGTTGCGTTTGTTAAAAAAAATTGAAATGAGGACTTGTTATATTTTTTTGGGTTAAAATTACACTATTTTTAACAAACGCACCCCATACAAAAATCCTTAGTGCAGCATCATTGTTCACATTATAATTGAAATGGGAACAATATTGCTGCATTAACAAAACAAAACAAAAAACCTGTTTATTTTTTTTATATTTTATTATATTTTAATTTTTTATAATTTTTAACATTGTCATGTTTGGTATTGTTGGGAAGGCCATGCTCTGGTCGATCCAAAGATACCAAACATTAACCGATAGCTGCCGCGGATCGGGAGATAGGGGTTCCGATGAACCCCCTATCTCCACCATTGGTCGCAGTTAGGGGTTAACTCCAGAACTGACGTCATTGTGACGAGGTCTTGGGACTGTCGGCAGCTGCCGTTCCCCCACGCTGTTGTCTTCCTGCAAAGACGTGACCATGTTGGCGGGCAGCGTCTTAGCGGGCAGCGGTGGGAGAGAGAGAGCTCATAGCTGGGAGGAGGTTTTTTGCGTGAAGCTGCAAACAGGGACAAATAAACTAGACCTGAGCCGCACTGAGGATCTTTGGGTTGTGTCAGAGAAGACTTCACGCAGTGCTGCCATCAATATTTTTTGATAAATTCTTGGTTATACAATGAATGTGACTGTGGACAAAAATCCATGTTGTTGTGACATCGCCTAAGCTTAACAAAACCATGCCACTGTAATCAAATCTCAAGGCAGTACAACAAGGTTGTGTTAGTGTGTGACATTTTTTGGCCATGCAGGAAGTGTAGAATGTGCACAGTCACATTCATGGCCACAAATATGTTGACAAATTTATGACAAAGGGTCCATAGAAATGTCAATAAATTTATGTACATATAATTTTAACAGTGTGGAAACCAAGCAATACATATTAACTTATTAAGTAAGGAAAAGCAACGCACACAAACAGGAAAATATAGAAAAAATAGAAAATTTATTTACAACATGATGCCACATGGCATTGGCAAACTGCCCAACAGGGGCACAAACATAGGGGAGGAGGAGGCTGGTCTCTCTCTACTGCCGCTCCAGGATGTCAATGGCGTTATTAAAATGCTCCCTGAATTCCTGGAGCAACTCCTGTATGGCATCGAGGTTGCTGCCAGCCAGGCGTAGCTCGCCGATCGCCATCCTGACGCTGCACCTGTCAGTGTCTGGGCTGGCTTCTCCTTCTATATATCCAATAAAGGAAAGAAGGAAAATACAGTAAGTAAAGCAGGTTTCTATTTTTGACTGAAAGTCTTGAAAAAATATAACAGTAGTATATACCAGTGCTGGCGGCCTCCTGAGGCTCTGACTCCTCCGACTCCTCCACCACCACCATCAGCATCTCTTCCGGTGCTATATCTAAGAAATTAAAGAAATAAAAAATACAGGAAACAACAAAACTGATTTATTTTTGAACAAAAGTCGATGCAAAATACAACAGTAAAAAAAAAACTGGACTCGCAGCCTCCTGCTGCGGCTCCGGCTCCCTCTCTCCATCATCGCCCTCCTCCTGCTTCTCCTCTTCCTCCTCCTGCTCCTCTTGTGCTATATATAAAAAACTTAAATGAAAATACAGTAAACAAAAAATGTTTCTGTTTTTGACCAAAAGTCGTTGCAAAATAAAACAGTATATACCAGCGCTGGTGGTCGCCCGTGGCTCCCCCTCCTCCTCCACTGGGGCACTGGTGCCCGCCAGGGCAGATGCTGCCTTTGCCTTCCTGTCTTCTGCCAAATCCAAAAAATAACACGTAAATAATGCAGACTGGAAAAAATGGTATATCTATACAATATATTGCCAAAAGTATTGCGACACCCATCCACTACCCCACTACCAGCTTGACCCACCACTACTCCCATCTCATAGTTCTAAAGTCACAAAATATTTATTTCCCCTGCACATAGACATATATTACCGTTCAATTATATATTTTTTTCAGAAGTAAACATTACGTTTATTCAATAAAAACTATTATTTGTGTTGTGTGCGTACAAAACGCATTGTGCTGACTGCTTTTAGTTATTTTATAGATGCCTCAGTTTCACTTTCAGTTTCTGCTAATAAAACTGTGGATATTGTAGAAACAACAGAAATCCGCCATTTTGTTTTGAAATTTGCATCTAAAGCGTTCAATAATGACACTGCTGCAGAAAACTGAATTGCTGCGCTGCAACAATTCAGCAGCTGCTGAGGACGTATTGAACGCGGCTCTGTTTGGACGCACTTTCAGAAGAACTACATGTCCCATCCTACCACTTAGCAGAGACGCAGAGATTTTTGTTGATGCGCAGGTGGGAGCCAATATTGGGCAAGCTGCGTGTCATCTCGTATGCATCACTCAATCACAACAACCTCCCCCCCAACACACTACAGTACACAGTGCCAAAAGAAATCCAGCATTGTAATTTCATCTACATACATCAATTATCACAATTTTCACGAATACGTAAAATCACAAAAAAGAAGAGCTATGGCAAAAATGCATGTATGACGAGTCGTGAAAACGCAAAGCTATACACAATCACATTGCATGAAAAAAGGACTAGATAAATCAACGTATTTCTGTGCACATTAGCACATGCAAGCACATTATTATTATTATTATACAGGATTTATATAGCGCCAACAGTTTGCGCAGCGCTTTACAATATAACATGACACTTACGTTTGGCTATGACGCGACGGATGTGCCTCAGCTGCTCCTGCTCGCGTGCCTTCAGATCGGACCAGCGTTTTCGGAGCTGGTCCTTCGTCCGGTCTTTCCCAAACAACTCCAGGATGGTGGTTCGGAGCTTGTCACGGATACGGTCCTTGCGTGCATTAATCTTTCTGCCGTAAGGGCCCTTACGGCAGTCATAATCTTTTTTATCAAAGATGCGGACCAGCTCCAACATCTCCTCAAATGCCATGTTGCTGGCCCGCTTCTTCCTGGGTGGTGTCTCTGGGGTGGAAGCAGATGAGGACAAGGAGGTGTCCGAATGGGACTCTCGTCTTTCAGCCATGATAAATTATAAATAATTTCAATATTTTTTGGCCTGTCAAAAAATTGTCAAAACTCTTTACAAAAATGGCTCAATAAAGTTACGACATCCGCGCGCGCGCATGCGCGATCCGCGGACGAATCGGATCCGACCCGATTACGACAGAATTATCGGATCATTGGAAACAAAAACAAGTGATACGCATTTACAAATACAAAATTTACAGAATCAGCGATATAACCGATAATAGTTAAATATACGATGTCCAGAATTACCGAAATGGAACCGAAATCACGAATGGAACCGAAATCCTGAATAGAGCGAAAATAAATTTCGATTTGACACATTTCAAGTCCATTCGATAACTCCGAAATTTTTTCGTTTCGGCTCGGAAAACTTTTCGGATCTGTCGGCTTTCGGATCCGATCCGATTCGGAAATTCGACCGAATCCGAAGACACGAATCGGGAAATTTTGTGAAAATTCCGAAACCCGAAACGCACATCCCTACTTGCTCCTCCTCCTTCTCTGTCTCTGGCGAAGTGGCAGTTAAACCGACGCGTGGCAGGGACTACTGTCATGGAACTGACATAGCGCTCCCCGCATCAAACCCCATGACTTTTATTTCCCATGGCGAAAACCCCAAAAGACATAGACCGTTGCTTTGGGGAAGTCCTTATGTCCATTTATATTGTGTGGTTTTAAATGTATCGTTGTCGCGGAACCCCTTGCTCAGAGACTGGACTATATTAAACCCTCGCTCCTCTGCTATTCCCCTCAGTTAAGCTACTTGTCTGTCAGTGTTTTAAAGTGGTGTTTTTGTTACTCCCACCCCCTTCAGCACGTAATCAAAATGCCTTTAAACCTTATGCTCACTGTGTTATCCGACCCCAGGGTTAGCCTGGGTTTGGAAGCATGAGCTGGGTTTTTGACACGCTAGGGATCCGAGCTATCAAAGGTACCCCTGGATCGCCGCTGCTCCCCTGGATTCCCCCCCGAAGCAAGGACCTGTGCTCTGTATGACCGCAGTTACAGTTAATTATAAGTAGGGATGCACCGATACCACTTTTTTAAGACCGAGTACGAGTACCGATACTTTTTAAAAGTACTCACCGATACCGAGTACCGATACTTTTATTTAATGTCATGTGACGCTTTCCAATAGGAACAGACCTCATAAAAATTTATATGAGATTGACCGCAGCTCACATGGATTTGCCCCAGCTCACATGGGTTTGCCCCAGCTCACATGGGTTTGCCCCCAGGTCACATGGATTTGCCCCCAGGTCTCATGGATTTACCCCCAGGTCTCATGGATTTACCCCCAGGTCTCATGGATTGGCCCTCAGGTCTCATGGATTTGCCCCCAGCTCTCATGGATTTGCCCCCAGGTCTCATGGATTTGCCCCCAGGTCTCATGGATTGGCCCCAGCTCTCATGGATTTACCCCCAGCTCACATGGGTTTGCCCCAGCTCACATGGGTTTGCCCCCAGGTCACATGGATTTGCCCCCAGGTCTCATGGATT
Source organism: Leptobrachium leishanense (assembly GCA_009667805.1). Taxonomy (NCBI): domain Eukaryota; kingdom Metazoa; phylum Chordata; class Amphibia; order Anura; family Megophryidae; genus Leptobrachium; species Leptobrachium leishanense. The sequence goes on along the minus strand of RXON01004717.1, from coordinate 46,612 downwards.
TACCCCCAGGTCTCATGGATTTACCCCCAGGTCTCATGGATTGGCCCTCAGGTCTCATGGATTGGCCCCCAGGTCTCATGGATTTACCCCCAGCTCTCATGGATTTGCCCCCAGGTCTCATGGATTGGCCCCCAGGTCTCATGGATTGGCCCCCAGGTCTCATGGATTTGCCCCCAGGTCTCATGGATTGGCCCCCAGCTCTCATGGATTTGCCCCCAGGTCTCATGGATTTGCCCCCAGGTCTCATGGATTGGCCCCCAGCTCTCATGGATTGGCCCCCAGCTCTCATGGATTTACCCCCAGCTCTCATGGATTTACCCCCAGGTCTCATGGATTGGCCCCCAGCTCTCATGGATTTGCCCCCAGGTCTCATGGATTTGCCCCCAGGTCTCATGGATTGGCCCCCAGCTCTCATGGATTTACCCCCAGGTCTCATGGATTGGCCCCCAGCTCTCATGGATTTGCCCCCAGGTCTCATGGATTTGCCCCCAGGTCTCATGGATTGGCCCCCAGCTCTCATGGATTGGCCCCCAGGTCTCATGGATTTGCCCCCAGGTCTCATTGATTGGCCCCCAGCTCTCATGGATTTGCCCCCAGGTCTCATGGATTTGCCCCAGGTCTCATGGATTTGCCCCCAGGTCTCATGGATTGGCCCCCAGGTCTCATGGATTGGCCCCCAGCTCTCATGGATTTGCCCCCAGGTCTCATGGATTGGCCCCAGCTCTCATGGATTTACCCCCAGGTCTCATGGATTGGCCCCCAGCTCTCATGGATTTGCCCCCAGGTCTCATGGATTTGCCCCCAGCTCTCATGGATTTGCCCCAGGTCTCATGGATTGGCCCCCAGCTCTCATGGATTTACCCCCAGGTCTCATGGATTGGCCCCCAGCTCTCATGGATTTGCCCCCAGGTCTCATGGATTTGCCCCCAGGTCTCATGGATTGGCCCCCAGCTCTCATGGATTGGCCCCCAGGTCTCATGGATTTGCCCCCAGGTCTCATGGATTTGCCCCCAGGTCTCATGGATTGGCCCCCAGGTCTCATGGATTGGCCCCCAGGTCTCATGGATTGGCCCCGCAGGTCTCATGGATTGGCCCCCAGGTCTCATGGATTGGCCCCCAGGTCTCATGGATTGGCCCCGCAGCTCTCATGGATTGGCCCCCGCTCGAACGCTGGGGAAGCTGGCCGTGTGCATGTAAAGCACGCGGCCAGCATTCCCCTTCGGCGCGCCAAATACTCACCCTTCCTGAAGTTCCGGTCTCTGGGCAGTGATGCGGTCACGTGGCCGCCGGGCGCATCTGTGACGCTGCCTCCAGCCGAGAGGCCGCGTCACAGGAGCGCCCGGCGGCAGGCCAGCCATCAGAAATTTTGGGGCCCCTTACTGACCCTCAGAATGGGGCCCCCCCCCGTGATCCCCTCTTTCCTTATGACACGCACAAATATTTTGGCAAATATAATATGAAGCCTGCCACCACGTCAAGGTAGACTCTTCTCGGCAGGGCCCTACACTAACCTACCTATTACAGGCCTCCCCCTCTAATAAGGACAGCTTGTAAAAATTGTGTAAAAATACACTTTAATCTGAAGTAAATAAGAGCCTTTTAGTTTGATTAGATTTTGCCAAAATATTGAGAAATCCTATCATGAAATATTTCGTATATCAAGATTGGCCCTTATTGGACCGCTTCTTCATAGAGTACAAATATATGCCCCTAGTGGGCCTCTCCTTTACAAAATATCAAGAAAATGCCCCCAACGGACCTTTCCTTTACATAACCATAGTACAGCAAACGTTAGAAGTAAAACGCGCATGCCACGCAGTCTGAAGGCATGGGCCGTAATAACAAAAACGCAAGAAGTTGGCAAAGAACTGCAAATGCCACACAAGCTAAATTTATTTATTTATAAAGGATTTTACCAGGAAGGATACATTGTGATTTCTTTCGTTTTCAAGTATGTCCTGGGTTCAAGAACATTGAATTGTTACAGAAATACAAAATAGTAAAATGCAAGATATTAACACAAAACAAATATACAGATTAACAGAAAAATAAAGATGTAGGAAATAAAGTCACTGTTACAGGTGCATTCTGTATATAGTCACGGTTTCAGGTTTACAGGTGCATTCTGTATATAGTCACTGTGTTACAGGTTTACAGGTGCATTCTGTATATAGTCACTGTGTTACAGGTTTACAGGTGCAGCAGCCTATTCAGGTAGGGTTGTAGCTTCCCAGAAAAGCTCTTAAACACCAGGTTGGAAAGGTGAGTCTAGATTCCAGCGATGGCCAGTTTAGTTCTTTTAACGTGTCACAATGGTGGGTCATGTAGTTCAATTGTAGCACAAAGCGGCAGAATGAATGAGTTTTACAATGTAGTAAGTTTCTGGAGGTGTGATTGAGGGGCAACTCCATACACTACATCTCCGTATTCAATAGCTAGCATATTCCGTATTCAATGCACATGGACATATTCACTTATGGGGGAGCTGACCATCTCCTCACTTTAAGACTTGCAAAATCTTCAATTAGATCCTTAAAATTTAGTTTTCGTGCAAGTTCATGCTCAATGGAAAGAATTGCAAGGCTGTTCAGACGTTGCTCACTCATTGTTGAGCGCAGATAATTTTTAATCAATGACAGCTTACTAAATGCTCTCTCTCCTTCAGCCACAGAGAGTGGAAGGGTGATGAAAATTCTGAGAGCAATGCAGATTTGTCCAAAAATTCCTTCAAGCTGTAGCTTATAGATTGCGTTCAACAAGTCAAGTGGACCCAAATTGCATGGAAAGGTAGCATCATGCACTTTGCGAAGGTGCCGAAGCTCATGTACTAGAGAACATGAAAGGTCTTCTGGGTAGTTCGCTATCAGAGTTTCAGCAGACGTCAGCAATTCTTCATCGGATATTGCTCTTAATTTTAAGATCGGTGTAAACAAGGAGCAAATTCTTTCCATGGATTGAAAACGTTGGTCAAGCTCAGTAATTATTCTGTCAAGTGTAGTAAGAAAAACATTGATCTTGAAAGATGTTTCTGCATCCATTTCCTCACAGGATTGTGACTGGTGTCCTTTTGCTCTTTTCAGTTGCCTTGGTGCTTTCAATACTTTTGGTAATTCCATTTCTTCTGCCACAAGTCTAGCCTCAGCTAAGATGTCGAGCCACCTTTCTCGAAATGATTGCATTTCCAGGGAAAGCGCCTTTATATTTTCTGCTCCGATTTCCATTGAAATTGATCTAGACTGGAGAATCTTGTTCCTCTCTTCAAAGCACTGCAGAATTTTTACCCAAAAGGTTGCCAATAGAATTGCCTTAAAAGATGAAAAATAATCTCTTAGTCCTGTTGCTTCAGAATGAGCATCACTTGAAAGTCTTTGACAATCCATTATTTTTTCTAAGGCATCAATAATGCTTGGCAGTCTCTGTGCAATTGGACGAAGGGCTTCCACTCTTGCGCTCCATCTGGTGTCACTTAAGGCATGCAAAGAAATTCCAGTCTCATCCTTCAAAATATCCCACCTCTCAGGACTTCCACTGAAAAACACATACAGACGATTAACGAATCCAAAAAATGTGAACACATCAAGGCAGCATGATGCTGCATGTACACCCACAAGATTTAAAGAATGGGAAGCACAAGGAGAAAATATAGCTTTGGGATATTTCTTTTGTATGTGAGCTCGGACGCCTTTATTTTTCCCCGACATATTTGCACCATTGTCAAATCCTTGACCTCTGCAATCTTCAACATTGATGCCATGTTCAGTCAGTCTTAAGAGGAGTTTTTCAGCTATTTCTGCTCCAGTCTTTTGGCACAAGTCAAAAAATTCCACAAATCTTTCTTGAATAAGCCACTCCTCACTTCCTGGATCTCTGCTGACGTAGCGTAGAACAATTACATTTTGTTCTATGTGTGAAATGTCTGGTGTTGCATCGCAAATCACAGAAAAATAAATCGCCTTTTCCCTTTCAGCAAGTATGGTGTCCAAAACACGTTTTCCACAAATGTTTATAAACTCATTTTGCGTTGCCCAAGATAAATAATGAGCATGCAATTTGCGTCCACTCTCTTGGCTTTTCTTCACCTTTTCCAAATGTTCTTGCAACAGTGGATCAAAGTCTGCTATCGTTTCAAGCACACCAAGAAAATTGCCATTGTGCAGATCTCCAACTCGCTGAGAGCTTCCCCTGAATGCTAGATTTCTTGATGCCAAAAATAGAGTCACCTTCAGAAGTCTTTTTAATAAAGCAGCAAATTTCTTCTTGTCACTGTCCAGATTCTTCTGCATTTCAGAATCCACACCATGGCCTGCAATAGACATTTAACGCTTTCTCCAACTCCAATAGTGTTCTTTGTGACCAATTGAGTGTTCATGTTCTGGCAGCCTATTGTATAAAACATGCCACTTGTTTTTAGATGGATCAAACCCTTCTTTTCTGCAAAGAAAACTGCTAGCTTTGCCACGATCAGAAGAGAATGCCAAGCATGTCACACAGTACAATACATGCTTGCTGGGGCTCCACCTCAGCCAGTCCCGTATTTGCTTTTCACGTCCATTTACAGATTTTGCATACAGGAGAAATTCACTAAATAACTTTTCTTCAGAATCTTTTCCCATACTGTTAATCATTTCCTTGAGTTCCGCTTCTTTCCTTAAGCCACAAGTCACTATTCTCTCTTTGTCTTTGTCATGAAGTACATCTGGCCAAGTCGCCGGATCCTTCCAATCAGGTTCTTCCACTGTTGTTTCACCTTCTAATCCTTGGAGATTTTCATTTGCTTCAAGAACAGGGTGAGTGGCTTCAGATGTGCTGCATGTTGCGATCTCCTCCGTCTCTTGGCGGACCTCTTCAGAAGGGTCAATACACTCGATCGCGACATTCTCTGTGGATTTCGGCTTCTTGAAAAACCTGTATAAGGCACTTTGGTTTTTCAACTTTTTCTCTTCTTCCTCCCGTTCTCTCTTCTCCTTTCTCTTCTGTGATCCAGACTTATGTTGATACATGTTGAAAGTTTTGATAGAGACCACAGCAATATGGCGGTTTATTTTAACAAGAAAACAAGCCAAACCGCACTCCAAAAACCACCCGCACAAACAATAATAAATTTACAAGAACAATTTGAAAGTGCAATTAAATACTAAACTTTTCAAATTTAACAATTCAAAACGTACGAGGAAAGGTACGTACAGTAAAGATATGATACAATGATACTAAGTTTTCAAATATATTAATAATCGAACAAGAACGATTTCAAAAATGCAATTAAATACTTGTCTTTACAAATTCAACAACAATTCAACAGATACAAAAGGCTATAAGAGCAATCAAAATGCAACAGCAAATATAAAATAAACAACTTGACCTAAAACATTAACTGCCAAAAGAAAAAAAAGGGGTCTACTCACCAATGTAGTCTTCTACAATGGGAACCAACACTACCTGCTCTGTAGTCTCTCTTCAGAATCAGGATGTCGGCTTCACAGTCACAAGCGTCCATCAGTTCCAGACTCCCTACTCAAAACATTGAAAACAAGTAAAAGTAAAAAAAAAAATTAATAACATTGGGAAAGACTCGAACAGCAGTAAGGGAACAGGTTAACAGTTAAGATAAACAGAAGAATATAAAATGATTAAAAATGTTACATACCACTGTTGATGGCGCTGTTGATTGAAATGTCGCACTTCTGCGTTCTGCTTCCTCCTGATGCTCTCTACTGTAATAAGAAATTGTGAAACTATTACTTTTATTGCAATGGATTTTGAAAGCCCTGAGTGGGCCTGCCTGGTGATGGGCCTGGGCCCGGTCCCTGGTGATGGGCCTGGGTCCGGTCCCCGGGACGGGCCTGTGGGCCCGGTCTTGACCCCGTCCTACTCACCCGCTACAGTCTTCTGTCCTGGACTGGTTCTTCTCCTCCTATCTTCTATCTTCTCCGCTTCTTTCTTCTCCGCTTCTTTCTTCTTCACCGCGCGGTGTCACAGCTTTCTTTTGACAGCTTTTAAAAAAAAAATAATAAAATTGGGAAAAACTCGAGAACAGCAGTAAGGGAACAGGTTAACAATGGATTTTGAAAGCCCTGAGTGGACCTGGGGAATGGGCCTGGTGCGGTCCCCGGGGATGGGCCTGGTGCGGTCCCCGGGCCCTGGTGATGGGCCCGGTCTGGACCCCGGGGACAGGCCTGGGCCCGGTCTGGACACCGTGGATGGCCTGGTCTGGTCCCCGGGGATGGGCCTGGTCTGGTCCCCGGGGATGGGCCTGGTCTGGTCCCCGGGGATGGGCCTGGTCTGGTCCCCGGGGATGGGCCTGGTGCGGTCCCCGGGGATGGGCCTGGTGCGGTCCCCGGGGTCGGGATGGGCCTGGTGCGGTCCCCGGGGTCGGGATGGGCCTGGTGCGGTCCCCGGGGATGGGCCTGGTCTGGTCCCCGGGGATGGGCCTGGGCCCGGTCTGGACACCGGGGATGGGCCTGGGCCCGGTCTGGACACCGGGGATGGCCTGGTCTGGTCCCCGGGGATGGGCCTGGTCTGGTCCCCGGGGATGGGCCTGGGCCCGGTCTGGACACCGGGGATGGGCCTGGTGCGGTCCCCGGGGATGGGCCTGGTGCGGTCCCCGGGGTCAGGATGGGCCTGGTGCGGTCCCCGGGGATGGGCCTGGTCTGGTCCCCGGGGATGGGCCTGGTCTGGTCCCCGGGGATGGGCCTGGGCCCGGTCTGGACACCGGGGATGGGCCTGGTCTGGTCCCCGGGGATGGGCCTGGTCTGGTCCCCGGGGATGGGCCTGGTCTGGTCCCCGGGGATGGGCCTGGGCCCGGTCTGGACACCGGGGATGGCCTGGTCTGGTCCCCGGGGATGGGCCTGGGCCCGGTCTGGACACCGGGGATGGGCCTGGGCCCGGTCTGGACACCGGGGATGGCCTGGTCTGGTCCCCGGGGATGGGCCTGGTCTGGTCCCCGGGGATGGGCCTGGGCCCGGTCTGGACACCGGGGATGGGCCTGGTGCGGTCCCCGGGGATGGGCCTGGTGCGGTCCCCGGGGATGGGCCTGGTGCGGTCCCCGGGGTCGGGATGGGCCTGGTGCGGTCCCCGGGGTCGGGATGGGCCTGGTGCGGTCCCCGGGGATGGGCCTGGTCTGGGCCCCGGGGATGGGCCTGGGCCCGGTCTGGACACCGGGGATGGGCCTGGTGCGGTCCCCGGGGATGGGCCTGGTGCGGTCCCCGGGGTCGGGATGGGCCTGGTGCGGTCCCCGGGGATGGGCCTGGTCTGGTCCCCGGGGATGGGCCTGGGCCCGGTCTGGACACCGGGGATGGGCCTGGGCCCGGTCTGGACACCGGGGATGGCCTGGTCTGGTCCCCGGGGATGGGCCTGGTCTGGTCCCCGGGATGGGCCTGGTCTGGTCCCCGGGGATGGGCCTGGTCTGGTCCCCGGGGATGGGCCTGGTCTGGTCCCCGGGGATGGGCCTGGTCTGGTCCCCGGTGATGGGCCTGGTCTGGTCCCCGGTGATGGGCCTGGTCTGGTCCCCGGTGATGGGCCTGGGCTGGTCCCCGGTTTGGACCCCATCTATTCCTACTCACCCGCTACAGTCTTCTGTCCTGGTTCTTCTCCTCTTCTTGCTTCTCTTCTTCTTGCTTCTCCTCTTCTTGCTTCTCTTCTTCTTGCTTCTCTTCTTCTTGCTTCTCTTCTTCTTGCTTCTCCTCTTCTTTCTTCTTCGCCTTCTTTCTTCTTGCTTCTCACCACGCGGTGTCAGAGTTCTTTTGAAGCCGCGCGTCACGTGTGCGCCGTCACACACGTGACTGGGGGCGGTGCCAAAGCAGCGTGCCTTGGAAGTAGACGCACGCTGCTTGGCCCGCCCGCGGCCCGGCCAAAGAGATTAAGGCAGCGGCCGCCATCATAGCAGTCTCACAGCGCAAGGGGCCCGGCGGCAGCCCCGGCGGCCCCGGCGGGGACCCCGGCGGCCCGGGCCCCCCCGGGCACCGGGCCCCTTACTGCTGTAAGGGGCGTAATGCCCTGATGGCGGCCCTGCCCGGCGGCCACGTGACCGCATCACTGCCCAGAGACCGGAACTTCAGGAAGGGTGAGTATTTGGCGCGCCGAAGGGGAACGCTGGCCGCGTGCTTTTCATGCACGCGGCCAGCTTCCCCAGCCCCGCGGATACCGGCAAGCCGGCCCAGCGCCGGCTTCCGGTATCGGCGGGATGTATCGGGCCGTTTGCACGAGTAACAAGTACTCGTGCAAACGGCAATATCGGCCCCGATACCGATACTAGTACTAGTATCGGTATCGGTGCATCCCTAATTATAAGGCACCACCAAGTACCGTAGCGCTGTACAATGGGAATGACATGATAACCAATATACTTGCAAGGTAAACATATAGAACAGTACCAGAGAAGCCCCTGCTCAAGAGCATGCACTCTGAGAGGACCTGATGGGGAACTGCTGAATTGCGGTGCCGTAAAGTCTGGGGAGTGGGAATGTTAACTGTTGTTATCTGATTCTGAACCAAATAAAAGCAGGCCATGTGAAATGGCCAGTGTGTATCCTGTAATGAACATACAGCCTGCCTGGTGTCTCTTTCAGCTACGCTACAGCTATAATCACTCTCAGAAGGCACAGAGCGGTATTCTGGAAATGCAAAGAGGCTCCAAGGCAGGAGTTCAGAACAAGCGGGTCTGGAGCTGTGGATCAGGCTGCTCGAGGCACTGAGCTCCGAACAACTCAGAGGCCAGGCTGATCCTGGTAAGGGGGTGTCTGGATGGAGAGCCAGGACAGACTGAAGAGGCGGCTTCTCGTCACATTGGCTGGCAGCGTTGTGGATAGAGGCTCTCCAACACTAAGACACCCTGAGATGACAAACTACGCAGCCTGCAAGCGGGACACCCTGAGAGACCTGCTGGAGACCCGAGGAGGGACCGCCGGATCCAAGGGCAAGGATGCCCTAATTAGCGAGCTGACCGAAATGGACCAAAGGAACGGCGACACTAGACCCTGGTCTGCTGAGGACCTGTTCCAGCAGAGGGTCCGGGAACGCATTACCCTGTATGGGGCCGATCCATCAGAAGCTTCTATTCAACAAGCAATAAATGACATTAAGCAGCAGGATGCCCAGAAAGAAAGAGAGCTGGATCGCCAAGAGAGGGAGCGTGAGCGGCAACACGAGCTTTAGATGATCGAGCGTCAAGCGGAGGCCAGACAGATGGAACCTCCACACCGAGAACCCGTCCGCCCCAAGAAGATACCGTTTCAGGTATTTAAGACTTTTAATGAATCATAGGAGGAGATTGAAGGCTTTCTCCAAGACTTTGAGCGTTTATGCAAGGTGCACGAGGTACCACGCTCAGCCTGGGCAGGCATTTTAGCCAGCAAGCTGGCCGGGCAGGCTGCCGAGGCATATCGGACTGTCTCAGACCAGGATGCTACCGATTATTCCCAGATGAAACAAACCCTACTAGCCAGGTTTGCCATCACCCCAGAGGCCAGCCACACAAAATTTAGAAACTCCTGCAAGCAAGCCAACACCACTCATATCGAGTGGGCCTACCGACTACAGCGGGACCTTAAGGGCTGGTTCCAAGGGAGCCAGGCCGATACCGTCAAGGAGGTCACACAGCTGTGTGACGGAACCGTTCTCTTCCGCCTGTCCTGACTCTCCAGATACCCCCTTGCCAAGATCGGCCCGGCCACTGAGTAGCTTGGAGCTCAGTGCCTCGAGCGGTCTGATCTGCAGCTCCAGATCTTCTTGATCTGAACCTCTGCCTTGGAGCCTCTTTGCATATCCAGAAGGCCACTCTGTGCCTTCTGAGGTTGAGTGTAGGTGGTAGCGTAGTTGGAGACACCAGGCGAGCTGTATGTTCCAAGAGGATTCTCTCTCTCTGAGCTCTTTAATGAACAAAAACTCCACAATTTATGGTGAGATCCAACAGCCATAATTTGCATAAATGACCCACATTGACCTACTAAAATGCTAATTACATTATGTCAGATTTTTACAATAAACATTCCTCTTTCTTCATATCACACATCATTTACATAATCTATTGTAAAGGAAATCAGTTAGGTTTTGGCTGATACAATGGTGACTCCCAACCTCTGAGACATGTAAACAGATAGCAGATGAACAAAGAGAAAACCCTTTTGCCTAATCACAGATTACTCAAACCTATTTTACAATCTATACGAAAGAAAGCATTTGAACTCGCTGCAGGTAGTATCTTTAAAAAAAACACATTTTTACCTAAAGAAATATAAGTATATTTAAAACTAAAGCTACGCCATTTTACACTAAACTAATTGAATTTAAACTAAAACCAAACAATGTAAAATATATTTAAAATCACACGATATAAATGAACATAAAGTCTCTTGGGGTTTGAAGCGTGGAGCGCCACGTCAGTTCCATGACATATGTCCCCCCTTCCAGAACGGTAGGGCAAGCTTAGATCCCAAACGGATCGCTTGCCACTGACGAGACTTCTCACTTTGTCCCTTTACTGCGCCATCCTCAAAGTTCCAGGGTGCTGGCACACACGCACCATCAGTGGGGTCTGACGGTCGCTGCAGGGTTGTGGGTCCATAGTTCCGGGGTAAGAGGCAAGACACCCCTCTTGTCCAGTGCGCCACGCAACAGGCCACCACAGTCCACAGAGAAAAAGTGTTCGGTAGTGGACACACTGGGCCTCTTCCCCACATGTCTTTTTCTCCAGCATATTTCTGAAGCCCCAGGACCAGAACCCAGTCAGCATTTACAGTCCCCAGTCTCTTCTTCTGCTGATGCCCCCCTCCCAAACATTCAAAAGGGGCCCACCCCACAATCCCAAATGGATGCAATTCGTCCTGGGACCAGGAATTTGGTAGCCTCTCATGATGGTCACTCACCGGTTGACTGTAACGTTGGGGGCTTCCAGCCCTACCTGTGTGCTTGAGGACAGCAAGTCTGATGCTTCTCGCTGACCACTGCCCAGTTTAAATGGAGACAGGCAGGGAGGTGATTGCATGAGGTGTGGCTTGAGTGGGGGGCGTGGTCTGGTGAAGGTCTTTAAAAACCCTCAGTATAGTTTCAGAAGTTGCCAGATCGTAATGTCCATTCTTTTATGCAGGAAAGAACCGCAATAAAAGCATAAGCCCTGAGTCTTCCTCCATACCCTTTCCTCCAGGGTCAGGGGTCCTCTGGAACCTTTAACTGGAACAGGCTCCTTTGGGAAGACGTCCCTAGGAGGTTGCAGCAACCTTGCATACAGGATATCCAGGTGCTGAGTAATGAGCTTGTTAGCCCCTCTCAGGATCTCCAGCACCTCTAGAATTACTGCTCGCTCACTATGTACTGGCTGCCTCATTATGTGTACCTGGGATGTCTGAACGACAGGGGGCACAGGTATAGCAGGCGGGGGTGCAACCCCAACTGGTTCCAGGTGTGCAGTACGATTCAGGATAGTTTGTAAGGCAATGGCAAACTGATCCATCCTATGATCCTGCTCATCCTGTCTGGATACAAAGGTAGCCAAGTGCTGTGTTAAATCTGCAGGATCCATATTGGCCAGATCGTGGTTATCCATCCTGAGCTCCTTGTACCTGACTGCTATATTGATTTAACCTGTTACTGACCTCTGCTTGTGTTCTGACCATTCTGCCTTCTGTTGCCCTAGACTATTTGCTTGTACTACACTACTGCTCTGATACCGACCCAGCTATTCCATTTGACCATTCTGAACTCTGTATTCCTGATTCTGGCTCGGCTGACTCCTCTCCGTATTGTTAACCCTTTTCTGTCTAGCTAGTTTACCTGGCCAATTCTAAGGACCAGACAGATAGGGATCATTCACAGCTACACTGTTGGTAGCTTCTGTGTTTTGTGGAGTGTTGGGGGTTAAGTACTGCGTGGTGGGATCCGGGAACCGTGGCATTGCCATGGCAGGTGGGCAGTGGTCTCCATCTTCCTCGATGACCCAGCACACTCTGTGGTCAACACAGCGCCTGGCTCCAGCAGCACGGGGTACACTCGCGGCTGGGTAGCAAGGCTGACTGCCTCCTCTCCCTGATGCCCGCTCTGTTCTGTGGCTGGCTCTTCACCTGGGGCCGGGTCGAGCTCCGCTGCCAATGTGAGGCTGATCTCTTTTCCCAGCTCATCTGTCCGGTGTAACTCCTCACCGACGGCATGCCACCTGACGATCTCGGCATCCAGCTGTACCTGTAGCTGCATGGTCCTTGCTTCCAGTTCAGCAACTGATGCCAGCAGCTCGGCCTGGATCTGTTGATGCCGCACGGTCTGAAGACTCTCGGTTTCCAGCTGTTGGTGGGCAACACGCAGCATACTTTTGGATTGTCGCAGCTGCTCACCAATACTGTGGCGTTGCTGGGTCTCTGCAGCAAGCTGCTCCTGTAGTTCTTGACATTTTCCTTCCCAGGCAGTGATAGAAGCCTGGAGTTCAGCCTTTAGTTCTTGGCACTGACCCTCCAGCTGTTGACATGCCTTCTTGAGTAGCTGGGCCTTGCTTCGCTCTGCCTCTCCATCTGCTCTCAGTTGGTCATTCAGCAATCTGGCCTTCTTGAGATTCTGGCCTACTCGCTCAGCGTTACTCTGTTCGGCTGTCAGCTTCTCCACCAGCTCCATAATCTGGGATTCCAGGAGACACTTTTCCCCCAAGACTGTCTGGACTTTTAAAACACCAATGGCTATGGCCTCCTCTCGCTCTCGAGCAGCGTTATCCTTGGCTCGCTCAGCAGCTGTAAGTAAGTCCCGTAAACCAGTGAGCTCCATCTCCAGGCGCTGTACATTCACCTCCGGAGCATCTCTGGATAGTCTCACCTCATCCAGTCTCTGCCCATCTTGCAGCTCATTTTGATGGTTCTGTAATGTCTCTGTCAGTGCCATTATATGTGCTTGAGCAGTAAGCAATTCAGCCTGTAACAAGCTGACCAGATCGTCCATGGTCTGTGTGGCCCCATCTCTCATGAGGGGAACAGCCTGGGTGTCAGTCTCTCTGGTGACCTGATACTGCCCGCTGGAAGATGCTTACTGTTGTAATCCCCAGGCTGTGACGGCGTTTTGCTTTGGTCTGCTTTGGCTCGGCCACCTCTCTTTTTCTTCCGCTTCCCGCTGGTTGGTGTGGGGAGGCTTTCTCCAGGGGCTTCAGCGACTTGTAGCTGGGCTGCAGTTTGCAACCTTTTTAAGTCTATTTCAAGTGCCCATTCCTCAGCGAGTCCCTTCAGCACGGGCCAAAAGGCAGAGTCCTCATACACGTCCAGGTAGCGCCCCTGGATGCTGCACAATTCTGCATGTCTGGCAGCCTCTGGACTGCCATAATTGTCATCCCCCTTAAAGTAGATCCATGCTGGGCCAGGACCGCGGAACACATAGCCTGGGGGAGGCTTCTCGTTAGTTTCCCAATCCTCCTCACTCACACATTGCAGCAAGTCCTCGTATTTGCACTCTAGATCGAGTGCGGCACGTAGCCAGTGCACCAACTGCTCTCCATAGCTCACAGTGGGCTGAGGCCCCAACACTTGGGGTCTCCACAGCTGAATGTCCTCTGTGATTCTCTGTCATAAGGAATAAATGAGCTGTCCTGCTCCATAGTCCACTGTAGACGGTTTTCTTTCACCGCAGACAAAAACCTCTGCGGTCTCTCTCAGCGGGGACACATCTCCACTCGCTCCGGGTTGCACCACACTTGTGCCTTTTGACCCTTACTTCAGTATTCGTTCCTTCCATGGCTCTCCAGCAGGTCCTTCAGGGTGTCCTGCTTGCAGGCTGTATATTTGGCCATCTCGGGGTGTATTGGTGTTGGAGAGCCTCTATCCACACCGCTTGCCACCAGTGTGACGGAACTGTTCTCTTCCGCCTGTCCTGACTCTCCAGACACCCCTTCATTGCGGTCAGCCCGGCAACTGAGAGCGCTGTCCTCAGCGCCTCGAGCAGCTTGACCCGCCTGCTTCTGTTTCTCTGCCCTGAAGCCGTTAGGAATTTCCAGAAGGCTGCTCTGTGCCTTCTGAGGTTGAGTGTGTAGTGTAGCGTAGTTGAAGGAGACACCAGACGCGGCTGTATGTTCCAACAGGATTCTCTCTCTGAGCTCTTTAATGAACAAAAATGCTACAATTTATGCTGAGATCCAACAGCCATAATTTGCATAAATGACCCACATTGACCTACTAAAATGCTAATTACATTATGTCAGATATTTACAATAAACATTCCTCTTTCTTCATATCACACCTCATTTACATAATCTATTGTAAAGGAAATCAATTAGGTTTTGGCTGAGACAATGGTGACTCCCAACCTCTGAGACATGTAAACAGATAGCAGATGAACAAAGAGAAACCCTTTTGCCTAATCACAAGTTACTCAAACCTATTTTACAATCTATACGAAAGAAAGCATTTGAAATCGCTGCAGGTAGTATCTTTAAAAAAAAACACATTTTTACCTAAAGAAATATAAGTATATTTAAAACTAAAGCTACGCAATTTACACTAAACTAATTTAAACTAAAACCAAACGATGTAAAATATATTTAAAATCACACGATACAAATGAACACAAAGTCTCTTGGGGTCTGAAGCCCAGAGCGCCACGTCAGCTCCATGACAGGCGGCTCCATCCCCGGGTCCCCCCTCACTGCCTGACGTCCTCACGCATAGCGTGATGACGTCAGATAGTCGGGGAACCCCTAGCTGCCCAGAATCCCCTGGTGGAGATAGGGGGTTCATTTGAACCCCGATATCGCCAAAACCGTGGCAGCTAGGGTGTCAAGGAGGGTGTCAATCGAAAAGCCTGAGTATGGCCTTTCGAATGATTCCCAACATGACTAGGTATAAAGTAAAAAAACTAAATAATATAATTACCAGCGAACTGACCCAACAGGTCAGCCACTGTTTATCGGGGAGCTGCAAAAAAACAATGGCACAATGCCTTTAATGAATAACAAGAAGACACTCCCAAATACCAACTAAAAACAACATATACACATGAGCCTAGTGAAGGAAAATTAGAGATATAATACTTGGGTATGTGTAACAGGCGACTTGAAGAATAAACAACAGAGCCTGGGGACTAAATTCCCAAAGACAAAATGCACATCCAATATGCAGAATTGTTAGAAGGTATGGGCACACAAATGAGCCATATCACATAATTACTGCTGTCCCTAAAACTTAATCAGATTCTGCTCTTACCCTCACTAATGCTTACAAGACAAACGGCATTAAAACCAACAAAATTACACACTCAGCTCGACATATGTTTCGCCGGTGACAACCGGCTTCATCTGGAGCGAAAATTGAATAGCTTGTAATGGGTATTGATCTCCCTCCTTAAAAGATATTCAGTCTAATTAGATTAGCCAATGAAAAAGAACTTCCATAATTGATGAGGTGTGTCATGTGAAGACCAGAGTATTTGCAGCTGGTGCACACGGATCAAAGATGCTAGTAAATTAACTACGTCTAATCATGATGCCTTGTCACATGTCATTATGAAGCCAATAAATGAACAAAAGGAATACGTACACAAAAACAGAAAAAAGAGAGAGAGAACTGCTGGGCGTAAATAAGTAAAAAAATATATGTTACATAACGTTCATATATGATCAAGTACCGAACAACAGACCTCACCTATGGGTAAACTAGAGCTGATAGCGATATTATGCAATAAGAAAGGTATATGTAGGACGCCGCTCTGCTACAACCAAATTGCAAAATACATCACAGACTCTTAGCATACCGTGCTGATAGGTTGCAATGTACCCAATACAATGAATGGAGTACCACGTGATCTACTACCTCAAATGGAATGTAAGTATTCACGGACCGGGTTAAACAGTGACCAAAATACTAAGGATTGTAGAGGGACATGATAATATTCAAAAGAATGTGTCAGATCATAATTAACAGTATTATACAATATATGGAGTATATGCAGGACGCCGCTTTGTAATCACCAGATTATAGAGTGCAAGGAATATTTAAAGCATATTGTACTGATAGATTGCAACTTGACCAATGCGGTGAATGAAGTACCGCGTGATATACTTCCACCTATAGGGTACCTGTGTTCGCGGACAAGATTAGCCACTGTCCAGTGTATAGAAGATTATAGACATATATACTGACATACCAAAGCAATAAAGACAAAAGATCATATGAATTGAAGTCTGATACGTTATAGTATATCTGCAAACATATTAGAATTCATGACCACTTTCCTGACGCACGATGTTGATGGCGACGGGAAAATCTTGACTTAATGCACCAAATACAGTCGAGTAAATCACAGAAGGGCCATGTATTTGAATATGTAACAAGTTCGAAGAATGGCTTTAATCGGTGGAATGATCTAATAAAGACTGCAGGATGCTAGCTGGCCAAACGTTTGTATGACAAATATAGCCGGTAAAATTCATCCGGAACAACAATTCTTGTTAGTATGATTGGTGTAAACCTATTGCCAGCTTAAAAAAGGAGAAAGAAGAAGAAGAAAACATGGTAACGTCTTGACACTAATATTAATAGCATAAAGCTATGTACAATTGATTAGATAGATATTGTATGTGCTACCCTGTGACCTTACTAACCCCTCGACGGAAAAAAGATACTTAGATTTAACACCGTAAAAATATGATATGCATATAACAACTAGTTAGTGTATTGTAAGGTACAGCTCCACCAACCGGTGGCTTTTAATATCGAAGGATCAGATGATAAAAAGATGGGAACAATGTCATGAGTTTCAAATAGATGCCTGAAACACTTTTAGAACAAATATTGATCCAGAAGAGGATAAAATTATGACATTAGTGACTAAACCGTCTTATCACTGAGGCTACCTTATTGTAAATGGAGTAATAGAATACACTGCTATACTGGCCGAATGAATATTGCTAGCCAAATGGTCTAAGGAGTCAACAATAAAAGATGGTCTGCATGAACAGAGTACTGTACTGATTATGCTGGTGATCAGTAACCTCATACTTAACAAGATTATGAATACTACGACACATTAGACCACTGAATATGGAGTGGCCAATCGATGATCAAGAGAGTGCCCTGTTTATTATGGGCAGGATGTAAATCCCATATATATAGAATACCGAGATGGTTAGATGGATAATTTTTACAAGAAGGGAGTATAGGAAAAACCTTCACTAAGTCCTTTTGGGGCTAGAGTCTGTAACTTGTATATCCATCGGCATTCTCTTTGTTGTAATTTACGATCAAAGTCACCTTTTCTTGGTGATGGAGAAACCATCTCTAAACCACAGAATTTCAAAACCTTGACATTGTTATTATGGTACTGCGACAAATGGCGTGAAATGGGTGTTTCTTGAGTTCGACGAATGGAATGTATATGTTCCATAATCCGTCTTTTGAAAGGACGAAAAGTCTTGCCAACATACATTTTTCCACATTCACATAACGCCAGATATACTAGGCCTACTGAATTGCAATTAAAGAAAGTCTTGATCACGTGATCTCGTGTTTTAGAGGAATCCGCAATCTTTTTGGAATGTTTTAAAATATGTTTACAGGCAACACAGTGACAACATTGATATGTACCTCGCAAATTGGCGGATAACCATGTGGGTGATGGTTGCACTGATGGACTAGAGTAGTAATTGTGAACTAGCCTGTCTCTCAAATTTTGACTGCGCCTTGCTGTAATCGACGCCCTTGATGGTAATACTTCTTGAAAATGTGGATCAATGGTCAAAAGAGGTTCAGGATTTCCTGAATTACACTTCTGAACGATAATGAGTATAACAAACTCTATAAACTCCTCCCTAGTGCCCTTCCAGAATATTAGTATATCATCGATGTATCGTAACCATAGATCGATCTTTTCAAAGTAGGAGGCTAAACCAGTATTTTGTCTGCATCTCTCTTCCCATAACCCCAAAAATAGGTTGGCATATGATGATGCTACTGAAGAGCCCATTGCTGTACCTCGCAATTGGTGAAAATATTGACCCTTGAAGATGAAATAATTATGAGTTAAGACGAATCGTAACAAGTCGACCAAAAAAGACCTCGTAGCAATCCCCAAGGAGGCATATCTATCTAAGTATGTTTTAACATGTTCCAAACCTAATTCATGCGGAATACATGAATAGAGAGATTCGACATCAAGACTGCAAAGCAATGTTTGGTCATTCACATCTAGATTTTCTATTATCTGTAAAGTTTGTTTAGTATCCCTAAGATAAGAGGGCAAGAAAGTGACTTATTTTCTTAAAAGTTTGTCAAGATACATTGCTTGCAAACGCTAACAAGGTCTTTTCAGATGGGGCCGAATCAAGTGATTCCACTATGAATAATTCTCGCTCTAGAGGACCCAAGATTGCAAAACGTCTTGAGACAAATCAGGTCCAACTGGGAAATATCTTCCCTTTCTAATTATTTGAAAAAGAACATGATTCCTAGAGGTTTACGTATTTATACCAACCCAGCCTCTCATATTATCAAAGAGGATTTTCGCCATGAATGGCAGGCAGCTGCAGAGGAATGTTCCCGTCGTTTTATGCAAATTATTTGTAAATACGAATAGATTGAATTAGAATCTGTTGATGCTGACGTTAGAACTGAGGTTGAATCACTAAAAAAAGACACTGATGTAGATTCATTTCATGAGATTGAAGAGAAATTGCAAAGACAGATGGAGAGGTATGAAGGTGAAATTAGAGAAAGGAACGTAAGTTCTTAAGGGACTCTGATGATTATAAAAATGATATGGTTTAGAAGACTAATAGAGGTAGGAACAGGAATCGTAACTATACTTCTTCAGTCGAAGGCGATTCTACTGATACTGAAGGGGATAGTAACTAGGGATGAGCTGTTCGGGTTTGGACCGTTCGGAGTTCGACCAGAACTTTGGCAGTTCTAAAGTTCGCGAATTTTGAACTTTTTGGGTGTGTTCGGTTCGAGTTCGAAAAAAAAAAAGAAATTTTGAAAAAAGTATAGAAAATGCTTAAAAAAATACTAAAAAATCTAGAAATAAAGAGACTCTTTACTGCAGAATATTATAAGCAACGGTTTATTAGATATTGAATTAAAAACTAATGTGTACGTGGAAAGATTATCAACTCTAAATGACCTCTGTTCACAAACGGGCATAACACCAGGTGTTTTTAGTCTGGTAATCAATTTGATTCATTGTACACCATACTGAGGGTGGGGTGGTGTCTGCTTCTGATTGAGATTTGAGAATTAATTTCCCTAAAACATCCTAATATGCTGCATTTAACCCTTTCGCTGCTGAGGCTTTTCACACCTCTGTGCTGAGGTCATTTTTACCGCTTTCGCTCATCATGTTTAACCGCGTTTTGTAGCCATATTTTGATATATGACCCAGACATATTATATATCGTTCTATCCGGCAGACTTGGCAGATTCATAATATGTCATTATTATATGTATACGTTATGTCATGTCTGTATATTATAACAAAAATGCAATAAAATTAGAATTTTCAATAATTTATTATGTGTAAAGTGTTTTTTTTCACATTTTAACATGCGATCGTTTGCGGTTATATCTTGTATGGGGTGCGCTTGTTAAAAAAATTAGAAATGGGGTCTCGTTACATTTTTTTTTTGGAACATTTCGCTTTTTTTAACAAACGCACCGCATACAAAAATCGTTAGTGCAGCATTATTGTTCACATTATAATTGAAATGGGAACAATATTGCTGCATTAACAAAACAAAAACAAAAAGAACTTGTTTATTTTTTTTTTAGAATTTGTTTTTAAATATATATATTTTTTTAAAAAAAAACATTTTTCATGCTCATGTTTGGTATCCTTGGAAAGGCCATGCTCTGGCCGATCCAACGATATCAAACATGAACCCCTAGCTGCCACAGATCGGGAGATAGGGGGTTCATTGGAACCCCCTATCTCCACCATTGGTGGCAGCTAGGGGTTAACTCCAGGACTGGCGTCATCATGCATAGCACGATTACGGCAGTCCTCAGGGGGAGTTCCTGGAGGCTTGGCCGACATCCAAGATGTCGGCAAGCTCCAGGAGAGGATCACGATCCGGCTCCCCAGGTGATCCGGCTCCCCAGGGGTTAATCACAGCCACCGTTTGGAAGGGCAGGCTGCGCCCTTCCAAACGGTGCCTGGATTAACCCTCTGCCCCCCGGCGATCGGGAGGGAGAGAGGTCCGAAGGACCTCCCCCCCCCTCCCCTTCAGGTGCTTTCTCCGCACATGCGGGGGGCGCCTGAATTAGATGTCATCGCGCCGCCGCGATGACATCTAATTGCTCCGCCGGGGTCCCGGAGTGCTGGGCTGACATCCAAGATGTCAGCCCGTACCGGGGGCGCAGCAATCCACCGGAATACGGTGGATTTCTGCCTCCTGTGCATGGACGCGCTGAGCACGTCCATAGCACAGGAGAACCACTTGGCTGGACGCGCTGAGCGCGTCCATAGCAGCCAAGTGGTTAACTGGTGTTTGAAAAAAATTCAAAATAACATCTAAGGCTAGGGTCAGATGAGGGCATTTTGTACGGACTGTGCATCCGTGCAGTACGGACGTACTTACTGACTGACATCAAGGTAGTGGCCAAACAGTCCGTTTTTTTCACTGACGTATTTTTTGACTGATGTAGCAGGGAAAATAAATTAAAATGAGAAAACATTCTGTCTGTCAAAAATGCTGGACGTATAAATGCAGTCCATCTGACCTCGTTTCATCACTCACATACAAAGCTACACGGACGTTGCGGACGTGGCGCACTCCGCACGTCCGTTCTAGCAGTATTACGTTCTTGCCTAACCTGCGTCCGTTTGCTGCGTCCGCCATGCATCCGCACTTCCATGCGGACGTACTTCGTGTGTGGGGCTCCATTGGTCAGAATGCTATGCTGCCACAGACGTACAAATGTGCGGCAACACGGACGTGATAACTGCGCTCGTCTGACCCCAGCCTTAAGCAATGTTATTTTTCACCTCGGGATTAAACATTCACAGGGTTATTCAGAGAGCGGTGAAAAGCAGGAGAATAACTGGAGAAGTGAAAATTCTAGGTCAAAATAGCCAAACCATAAAAATTCTCCCATTTATCTCACTTTCCAAATTGGCTATTTGGTCTAGATTGTTCTCTTCTCCTGCCAGTTCTCCTGGCTTTCACCTCTCTCTCAGGGTTGTTCAGAGAAAGGTGAAAACCAGGAGAATGGCAGGAAAAGAGAACAATCTGGACCAAATAGCCGATTTGGAAAGTGAGATAAGGCTAGGGTCAGACTAACGCATTTTTGACAGCGACCGTCAAAAAGTGCGTCCGAACTCATTGCCTTATTTTTTCACGGAATGCGCGAAAACGGTCATACGATGCGCATTTTTGTGCTTGATTTTTTACGGATCCAAACCAGGAAACTTTGGGTGTCTGGACGTTATGTTGGCCGGACATGAGCAGGGTCTGACGTCTCCAAATCACGCACACACGCCGCTAGTGGACGCAGCGCACTCTGCAAGTCCGTACTAGCGGTTCTGCGTTCTCGAAAAAATGCGTTCATTTTCCACTTGCATTGCGTAGCCGGACTTTCGTGCGACCGTACTTCGTATGTTGGCTGTCATTGCCCATCATTTGCTGCTAGTGCGGCCGTGATTAGGTGCGCCTAAACGCATGTTAAAAATATTTTGACCTAGAATTTTCCATTCTCCAGTCATTCTCCTGCTCTACACCGCTCTCTGAATAACCCTGACAGGGTTATTCAGAGAAATGTGAAACTCAGGAGAATGACTGAAGAGAAAATTCTAGGTCAAAATAGCCAAACCAGAAAAATTCGCCCATTTCTCTCACTTTCCAAATCGGCTATTTGGTCTAGAATTTTCCATTCTCCAGTCATGCTCCTGCTTTTCACCTCCAAAAAATCAGTAAACTTTTTCTGCATGTCCGAAAATGTCTCCTCTTTTTCATACAGACTGCCGCCCCAAGCAGTTGTTTATGGATAGATTAAAGGAAAAAGCATTTACCGTCATTTGAAATGTCATTTTTTGGTTTTTACATATTTCTATACATCCTAGAAATCCGCCACTTCACGGGCAGGTTATGGGGACCTCCTAGGCACGATCTTTGAAGGAATTTTTGGTTTTTATTTTTAACCCTTATTGCATGGAAAACTCACTGTCCCTTTAAAAACATTTGTTTTTTAACTTTTTGTCCTTGTTTCCTGTCCCCCAGGGCACTACCTAGACCCCCATACACTTTTTATGGCAAATATCTAGCATATATGCCCTCTTGGAGGGCACTCTAAAAACCGAATTTTCAGCCCCATTGACTTGTATGGAGTTCGGGCTCAGGTTCGGATCCGAACATTTGGAAAGTTCGGGTTCGGCTTCGAACCGAACTCGGGGAGTGTTCGGCTCATCCCTAATAGTAACATCGGTATCGAACCTAGTTCTGCCTCTAGAAGGGGGATCTTGAAAAAGGGTGTCTCTTTTTTAGAAAGAGATATTCTTCCAGACAAACTTCGAGATCGAAAAAAATGGGGATACAGGGGTTTTCGGCCACACAACAGGAGAGGTCGCAACCAATACGATTAGCACAATGTGCAAAAATCTGTCCTAGTATACCCAATGGTAGCGATAATGATTATTCACATTCCCCCTCTGCATCTATTAATCAAATCATTAATTCTGGTAATCCAGCATGACCTTCTACCAATTTCTCCATTTTAGGCACAAATTTGTCAGATGTTGCATCTATTGATCCCCCTGTACCCATTATCAGCTCAACAGAAGCGATGGGTTTAAGGATTATTAACCTATCCAGTTTTGAGTTAAATACCAGCCATATCTCCGTTTTAAACCAGGGACTTTCGTTTGTACCTGTTCCGTTGGTTGATAAATTTGAATGGACAAAGGATATTCACTTGTTTGTCCGTAAATTAGCATTGCACAAAATGTTTAAAATTAAAGATTAACAGCGAGCGAAAAATCTGGGCCTGGAGGTTACTGATCTTCTGTGTTTGGCAATTCTAACTGATTTATTGGAAGAACAAGAGGCCTCGTCAGGTCTTACTGATTTTCGACCAAAAAGTCAATTTACCCCTAATTTTAAAGAATTCGGCAATTTGGAGCTATTCTGTAAACTGGTATGCACAGAAGTTGATAACATTGATATCTCTAAAGCACTATTATCGATTACTGACAATCTAACTATACAAGAGAGGACAGCCTTAAAAGAGCTTGAGACTGAGAAATCAATTGTAATTAAGCAGTCTGATAAAGGCGGTAATATAGTGTTAATGGCAACTAGCTATTATGAATAGATGGTATACACTATTTTAGAGGATACAGGGACTTATATGAGGTTGCCAAAGGACCCTACGAATAACTTTTTAGCAGCTCTTGCCGAACTAGTAGGAGGTGCATTTGATTCAAACCTAATTACCAGGTCAGAACATGATTTTCTGTTACCTAAATCACCTACAATAGCCACTTTTTATGGCATTCCTAAAACGCACAAAAATCTGTACGAACCCTCTGGCCGCCCTATAGTGTCTGGCAATGATTGTCTCACTCAAAATGTAAGCATGTATCTTGACAAACTTAAGAAAATACGTCACTATCTTGCCCTCTTATCTTAGGGATACTAAACAAACTTTACAGATAATAGAAAATCTAGATGTGAATGACCAAACATTGCTTTGCAGTCTTGATGTCGAATCTCTCTATTCATGTATTCCGCATGAATTAGGTTTGGAACATGTTAAAACATACTTAGATAGATATGCCTCCTTGGGGATTGCTACGAGGTCTTTTTTGGTCAACTTGTTACGATTCGTCTTAACTCCTAATTATTTCATCTTCAAGGGTCAATATTTTCACCAATTGCGAGGTACAGCAATGGGCTCTTCAGTAGCACCATCATATGCCAACCTATTTTTGGGGTTATGGGAAGAGAAATGCAGACAAAATACTGGTTTAGCCTCCTACTTTGAAAAGATCGATCTATGGGTACGATACATCGATAATATACTAATATTCTGGAAGTGCACTAGGGAGGAGTTTATAGACTTTGTTACACTTCTGAACGATAATGAGTATAATTCAGGAAATCCTGAACCGCTTTTGGCCTCTTTTGACCATTGATCCACATTTTCAAGAAGTATTACCATCAAGGGCGTCGATTACAGCAAGGCGCAGTCAAAATTTGAGAGACCGGCTAGTTCACAGTTACTACTCTAGTCCATCAGTGCAACCATCACCCACATGGTTATCCGCCAATTTGCGAGGTACATATCAATGTGGTCACTGTGTTGCCTGTAAACATATTTTAAAACATTCCAAAAAGATCGCGGATTCCTCTAAAACACGAGATCACGTGATCAAGACTTTCTTTAATTGCAATTCAGTAGGCCTAGTATATCTGGCTTTATGTGAATGTGGAAAAATGTATGTTGGCAAGACTTTTCGTCCTTTCAAAAGACGGATTATGGAACATATACATTCCATTCGTCGAACTCAAGAAACACCCATTTCACGCCATTTGTCGCAGTACCATAATAACAATGTCAAGGTTTTGAAATTCTGTGGTTTAGAGATGGTTTCTCCATCACCAAGAAAAGGTGACTTTGATCGTAAATTACGACAAAGAGAATGCCGATGGATATACAAGTTACAGACTCTAGCCCCAAAAGGACTTAATGAAGATTTTTCCTATACTCCCTTCTTGTAAAAATTATCCATCTAACCATCTCGGTATTCTATATATATGGGATTTACATCCTGCCCATAATAAACAGGGCACTCTCTTGATCATCGATTGGCCACTCCATATTCAGTGGTCTAATGTGTCGTAGTATTCATAATCTTGTTAAGTATGAGGTTACTGATCACCAGCATAATCAGTACAGTACTCTGTTCATGCAGACCATCTTTTATTGTTGACTCCTTAGACCATTTGGCTAGCAATATTCATTCGGCCAGTATAGCAGTGTATTCTATTACTCCATTTACAATAAGGTAGCCTCAGTGATAAGACGGTTTAGTCACTAATGTCATAATTTTATCCTCTTCTGGATCAATATTTGTTCTAAAAGTGTTTCAGGCATCTATTTGAAACTCATGACATTGTTCCCATCTTTTTATCATCTGATCCTTCGATAATAAAAGCCACCGGTTGGTGGAGCTGTACCTTACAATACACTAACTAGTTGTTATATGCATATCATATTTTTACGGTGTTAAATCTAAGTATCTTTTTTCCTTCGAGGGGTTAGTAAGGTCACAGGGTAGCACATACAATATCTATCTAATCAATTGTACATAGCTTTATGCTATTAATATTAGTGTCAAGACGTTACCATGTTTTCTTCTTCTTCTTTCTCCTTTTTTAAGCTGGCAATAGGTTTACACCAATCATACTAACAAGAATTGTTGTTCCGGATGTATTTTACCAGCTATATTCGTCTTACGGACGTTTGGCCAGCTAGCATCCTGCAGTCTTTATTAGATCATTCCACCGATTAAAGCCATTCTTCGAACTTGTTACATATTCAAATACATGGCCCTTCTGTGATTTACTCGACTGTATTTGGTGCATTAAGTCAAGATTTTCCCGTCGCCATCAACATCGTGCGTCAGGAAAGTGGTCATGAATTCTAATATGCAAAAAAGGGGAATAGAGAACAGCGCTAGTACGAACCCCACTTCCGTGGGAGATGAACAATACAATACACCACAATACGGGGAAGTGCACCCCAAAAATAATGTGGATAAAAAGTTGCAGCACAAAAATAATGACCTGTATATACTTCAATCCAATGGAATCAGGTGGAGGTCAATGTACATGCAAAGAAAAATAAAGACACACATATATGGTACAGTATGCCTGTATAAAAATATCAGGTGGACATGTGAAAAATTAGAACTCACATATGGTGGAGCCTGTACAATATAGGCTCAATATATGTTTTCTTTTTGGAAACCAACTGATGAAGCTGCGTTAGCGGCGAAACGCGTTTTGGATATATCTTTTTATTTTATTTATGTATTAAATCGTTTTTTATTTGGTGGAAAGCTTGTCTTCTACTTCTTATTCATTTAAAGTAGTTTGGTGTATCCCTATCTACACCCAGGCGCACATACAGAGCCAGTGAATCCACACAGGCTCTTAACCACGTAAGTGTTGCGACCATTTGGCTTTTACACTTTGTGGTTTACAATGTTGTACTATGGTATGTGTCTGCTTCATTTCATGTATGGTCTATGCGAGTAACCTTTGGCTCTTCACGAAGATGGGACGGGGTCATCCCTGAAGAGACCCACTGTGATCATATTGAGCCTATATTGTACAGGCTCCACCATATGTGAGTTCTAATTTTTCACATGTCCACCTGATATTTTTATACAGGCATACTGTACCATATATGTGTGTCTTTATTTTTCTTTGCATGTACATTGACCTCCACCTGATTCCATTGGATTGAAGTATATACAGGTCATTATTTTTGTGCTGCAACTTTTTATCCACATTATTTTTGGGGTGCACTTCCCCGTATTGTGGTGTATTGTATTGTTCATCTCCCACGGAAGTGGGGTTCGTACTAGCGCTGTTCTCTATTCCCCTTTTTTGCATATACTACTTTTGGGTCTTTTGGGATAGACCCTTTTGAGTACTTAGCTGCTGTACTGCTCCAATTCAGTGTTTTTCTTCCCCTCCACCTATTGCCACTCCAGCGCCCCCTCCTTCTGTATCTATAATGAATTCTAATATGTTCGCAGATATACTTTAACGTATTAGACTTCAATTCATATGATCTTTTGTCTTTATTGCTTTGGTATGTCAATATATATGTCTATAATCTTCTATACACTGGCCAGTGGCTAATCTTGTCCGCGAGCACAGGTACCCTATAGGTGGAAGTATATCACGCGGTACTTCATTCACCGCATTGGTCAAGTTGCAATCTATCAGTACAATACGCTTTAAATATTTCTTGCACTCTATAATCTGGTGATTACAAAGCGGCGTCCTGCATATACTCCATATATTGTATAATACTGTTAATTATGATCTGCCACATTCATGTCCCTCTACAATCCTTAGTATTTTTGTCACTGTTTAACCCGGTCCGTGAATACTTACATTCCATTTGAGGTAGTATATCACGTGGTACTCCATTCATTGTATTGGGTACATTGCAACCTATCAGCACGGTATGCTTTGAGTCTGTGATGTATTTTGCAATTTGGTTGTAGCAGAGCGGCGTCCTACATACACCTTTCATATTGCACAATATCGCTATCAGCTCTAGTTTACCCTTAGGTGATGCCTGTTGTTCAGTACTTGATCATATATGAATGTTATGTAACATATAATTTTTTACTTACAGTTGTGTTCAAAATTATTCAACCCCCAATGCTGTAAAGGGTTTTAGGGAATTTAGTGTACATTTGTAATTGTATTCAGAATGAAATCCTACAAGGACTTTTTAAAGAACCATATGCAACTAAAATGACATCAATTGGTTTTGTAATACAGTAGTAAATGTTTCTTTTGTGAATTCTTCATTGACGCAATTATTCAACCCCTTAAAGACTACCACTCTGAAGAACAGAGGTTCATTAAAGTGTTTTCAATCAGGTATTGAAAACACCTGTGGATGTCACAGAGCAGCAATAAAGCATAATAAGCACCAATTAGGCAGCTTTAAAATGACTGTGATACTCAGCTCCTTCTAGACATTTACTGGTGTGGTTACAAACATGGAGAAGTCAAGAGAATGGTCCAGGAAGACAAGAGAAGAGGTGATTACTCTTCACAGGAAGGGCAATGGCTATAAGAAGATTGCAAAGATGTTAAACATACCAAGAGAGACCATAGGAAGCATCATTCGCAAATTCAAGGCAAAGGGCACTGTTGAAACGCTACCTGGTCGTGGCAGAAAGAAGATGCTGACTTCGACTGCTGTGCGCTACCTGAAGCGTAGAGTGGAGAAAAGTCCCCGTGTGACTGCTGAGGAACTGAGAAAAGATTTGTCAGATGTGGGTACTGAAGTTTCAGCTCAGACAATACGGCGCACACTGCGTAATGAAGGCCTCCATGCCAGAACTCCCAGGCGCACCCCCTTGCTGTCTCCAAAGAATAAGAAGAGTCGACTGCAGTATGCCAAAAGTCATGTGGACAAACCACAGAAGTTTTGGGATAGTGTTCTGTGGACTGATGAAACAAAATTAGAACTGTTTGGGCCCCTGGATCAATGCTATGTTTGGAGGAGGAAGAACAAGGCCTATGAAGAAAAGAACACCTTGCCTACTGTGAAGCATGGCGGGGGGTCAATCATGCTTTGGGGCTGTTTTGCTTCTGCAGGTACAGGGAAGCTTCAGCGTGTGCAAGGTATCATGAATTCTCTTCAGTACCAGGAGATATTGGATGACAATGTGATGCAGTTCGTCACAAACCTGAGGCTTGGGAGACGTTGGACCTTTCAACAGGACAATGATCCCATGCATACCTCCAAGTCCACTAGAGCATGGTTGCAGATTAAAGGCTGGAACATTTTGGAGTGGCCATCGCAGTCACCTGACTTAAATCTGATTGAGAACCTCTGGTGGAACTTAAAGAAAGCAGTTGCAGTGCGCAAGCATAAGAATGTGACTGAACTGGAGGCTTTTGCCCATGACGAATGGGCGAAGATACCCGTAGATCGCTGCAAGACACTTGTGTCAAGCTATGCTTCACGTTTAAAAGCTGTTAGTACTTAGTACAACATCCTTTTACAGTTATAAGATTGAATGTCACTTGGGGGTTGAATAAAACTGATAATGATGTGAGCACAGAAAAGACATTTGTGGTTATTTCATTATAAATGTTATGTTATATTTGTCTGACCTACACGTGCCTCTTTGATTTAATTGTAAGCAAGATGACTGAATGATCAAAATCAATGTCAAACTGGCCAAAACACTCAATTTCAGTGGGGGTTGAATAATTTTGAAGTATTTACGCCCAGCAGTTCTCTCTCTCTTTTTTCTGTTTTTGTGTACGTATTCATTTTGTTCATTTATTGGCTTCATAATGACATGTGGCAAGGCATCATGATTAGACATAGTTAATTTACTAGCATCTTTGATCCGTTTGCACCAGCTGCAAATACTCTGGTCTTCACATGACACACCTCATCAATTATGGAAGTTCTTTTTCATTGGCTAATCTAATTAGACTGAATATCTTTTAAGGAGGGAGATCAATACCCATTACAAGCTATTCAATTTTCGCTCCAGATGAAGCCGGTTGTCACCGGCGAAACATATGTCGAGCTGAGTGTGTAATTTTGTTGGTTTTAATGCCGTCTGTCTTGTAAGCATTAGTGAGGGTAAGAGCAGAATCTGATTAAGTTTTAGGGACATAAGTAATTATGTGAGATGGCTCATTTGTGTGCCCATACCTTCTAACAATTCTGCATATTGGATGTGCATTTTGTCTTTGGGAATTTAGTCCCCAGGCTCTGTTGTTTATTCTGCAAGTCGCCTGTTACACATACCCACGTATTTGGGGTGTATACCACATTACTGCAGTTTATATTGGTCGTCCGTCCCCTATTATATCTCTAATTTTTAGGGATGCACCGATACCGATACTAGTATCGGTATCGGGGCCGATATTGCCGTTTGCACGAGTACTTGTTACTCGTGCAAACAGCCCGATACATCCCGCCGATACCGGAAGCCGGCGCTGGGCCGGCTTGCCGGTATCCGCGGGGCTGGGGAAGCTGGCCGCGTGCATGAAAAGCACGCGGCCAGCGTTCCCCTCCGGCGCGCCAAATACTCACCCTTCCTGAAGTTCCGGTCTCTGGGCAGTGATGCATTCCCGCGGCCACTGGGCGCTCCTGTGACGCGGCCTCTCGGCTGGAGGCAGCGTCACAGATGCGCCCGGCGGCCACGTGACCGCATCACTGCCCAGAGACCCGAACTTCAGGAAGGGTGAGTATTTGGCACGCCGGAGGGGAACGCTGGCCGCGTGCTTTACATGCACACGGCCAGCTTCCCCAGCGTTCGAGCTGGGGGTAAATCCATGAGACCTGGGGGCAAATCCATGAGACCTGGGGGCCAATCCATGAGACCTGGGGGCCAATCCATGAGACCTGGGGGCAAATCCATGAGACCTGGGGGCCAATCCATGAGACCTGGGGGCAAATCCATGAGACCTGGGGGCCAATCCATGAGACCTGGGGGCCAATCCATGAGACCTGGGAGCCAATCCATGAGACCTGGGGGCCAATCCATGAGACCTGGGGGCCAATCCATGAGACCTGGGGGCAAATCCATGAGACCTGGGGGCCAATCCATGAGACCTGGGAGCCAATCCATGAGACCTGGGGGCCAATCCATGAGACCTGGGGGCCAATCCATGAGACCTGGGGGACATATCCATCAGAGCTGGGGCAAATCCATGAGACCTGGGGGCAAACCCATGTGAGCTGGGGGCAAACCCATGTGAGCTGGGGGCAAACCCATGTGAGCTGGGGGCAAATCCATGAGACCTGGGGCAAATCCATGTGAGCTGCGGTCAATCTCATAAATTTTTATATGAGGTCTGTTCCTATTGGAAAGCGTCACATGACATTAAATAAAAGTATCGGTACTCGGTATCGGTGAGTACTTTTAAAAAGAATCGGTACTCGTACTCGGTCTTAAAAAAGTGGTATCGGTGCATCCCTACTAATT
Organism: Leptobrachium leishanense; assembly: GCA_009667805.1. NCBI lineage: Eukaryota > Metazoa > Chordata > Amphibia > Anura > Megophryidae > Leptobrachium > Leptobrachium leishanense. The sequence continues at coordinate 15,961 of RXON01004717.1, read as the reverse complement.
TTCCTTCACTATGCTCATGTGTATATGTTGTTTTTAGTTGGTATTTGGGAGTGTCTTCTTGTTATTCATTAAAGGCATTGTGCCATTGTTTTTTGCCGCTCCCCGATAAACAGTGGCTGACCTGTTGGGTCGGTTCGCTGGTAATTATATTATTTTGTTGTCTTTCATATCTACAGGTTTAGTCCTGCCCAGGAAGTGTTATCTCATGTTAACATTTTAGGAGATAAGTGATTGTTGACCAATGCTCGGTTCTTTGGTCCTTTTGTTCGTTTTCGTTACAATAAAGTAAAAAAATAAAAAACATGTATTTTTTTGTGTGTTTTTTTTATTAATGCAGCAATATTGTTCACATTTCAATTATAATGTGAACAATGATGCTGCACTAATGATTTTTTTCTATGGTGTGCATTTGCTAAAAATCACATAATTCCCCCCAAAAAATTTAATAAGTCCCCATTTCAAATTTTTGTACAAGCGCACCCCATAGAAAATATAACCGCAAATGTTCATGTGATAAAAGGTGAAAAAAAACACTTTACAGGCTGCAGAAGATTAAAAATTCAAGTTTTATTGCATTTTTTGTTATAATATACAGGCAGAACATGACGTATACATATAAAAATTATATATTATGAATCTGCCGAGTCTGCCGGAAAGAACGATATATAATATGTCTGGTCATATAATAAAATGTGGCTTCAAATCGCATTTAAACATGATGAGCAAAAGTGGTAAAAATTAGCTCAGCACACAGCCGTGAAATGCCTCAGCAGTGAAAGGGTTAAAGGAACAGTGAGTTTTCCATAAAATAAGGGTTAAAAATAAAAATGAAAAATTTCTTTAATTTAACCACTTGAATGCTAAGGACGCGCTCAGCGCGTCCTCAGCATTCCCCCTGGTATGCGGAGGACGCGCTGAGCGCGTCCTCGCATTGGGGTCAGCGTTCGGCCGGGTTCCGGCCGATCGCTGGCCCCTCCGGTGCGGGCTGACATCCTGGATGTCAGCCCGGCATCCGGAGCAGTGGCCGCCATTATTATGTGTCATCGCGCCCCCGCGATGACACATAATTCAGGCGCCCCCCCCGCATGTGCGGAGGAGGCGCCTGAAAGGGAGGGGGGGGAGGTCCTTCGGACCTCTCTCCCTCCCGATCGGCGGCTCACAGGGGCTTAACCCAGGCATCATTTGGAAGGGCACAGCCTGCCCTTCCAAATGATGCCTGGCATTAACCCCTGGGGAGCTGGATCGCAAATCGGCGCTGAAAAGCGCCGATTTGCGATCCTTCCCGGGAGCTGGCCGACATCTTGGATGTCGGCCAAGCTTCGGGAACTCCCCCAGAGGACTGGCGTCATCGTGCGCAGCACGATGACGCCAGTCCTAGCATTAACCCCTAACTGCCACCAACTGTGGAGATAGGGAGTTCATTGGAACTCCCTATCTCCCGATCCGTGGCAGTTAGGGGTTAAATTTTGATATCGTTGGATCGGCCAGAGCATGGCCGTTCCAACGATACCAAACATGAAAGTAAAAAAAATTGTAAAAAAAAAAAAAAAAAGAAAAATAAAAATAAAAAAAAAAATAAAAAAAAAAATAATAAAAAAAAATAAACACTTTTTTTTTTTTTTTTGTTTTGTTAATGCAGCAATATTGTTCCCATTTCAATTATAATGTGAACAATGATGCTGCATTAACGATTTTTGTATGCGGTGCGTTTGTTAAAAATGGTGTCATTTTCCCCAAAAAAAAATGTAACGAGACCCCATCTCTAATTTTTTTAACAAGCGCACCCCATACAAAATATAACCGCAATTGCTCGCATGTTAAAATGTGGAAAAAAACACTTTACACGCTGTAAATTATTGAAAATACATATTTTATTGCATTTTTTGTTATAATATACAAACATGACATAACGTATACATATAATAATGACATATTATGAATCTACCGAGTCTGACGGAAAGAACGATATATAATATGTCGATGTCATATACTAAAATAAGCCTTCAAAACACGTTTAAACATGATGCGCAAAACAGGTAAAAAATGACCTCAGCACAGGGGCGGGAAAAGCCTCAGCAGCGAAAGGGTTAAATATCGTGCCTAGGAGGTCCCCATAACCTGCCCGTGAAGTGGCGGATTTGTAGGATGTATGCAAACATGCCGGCTGGGTGGAGTAGAGGTAATGTCACCGCTCTGCATGGAGAGAGCCTGTGGAGTCATGGGTTCGATCCCAGCGAGTAACCTCTCCAGTAAGTGTCCTTGGCAAGACACCTAACGGTACATACTCGCCATCCAGGACATACTTGAAAACGAGAGAAATCTCAATGTATCCTTCCTGGTAAAATCCCTTCTCAAAACATCGCCATCACAGACCCACACACGACACCTAGCACTCTCAGTCTGCATACAATGTATCAAATTCATGAGACGGACTAATTAGAAGCACATGTTATTTCCAAACATTAATTAACACCTGTTGTTTACGCTGTTTGAGAGCACAGGTCATTTAGAGGTGAGAATCTTTGCACCTAGACATTAGTTTTTAATTCAATATCTAATAAACCATTGCTTATAATCTTCTGCAGTAAAGAGTCTCTTTATTTCTAAATTTTTTAGTATTTTTTAAGCATTTTTTATACTTTTTTGAAAAAAAAAATTTTTTTAGAACTCGAACCGAACACGCCAAAAAGTTCGAAATTCGCGAACTTTCAAACTGGCGATGTTCGAATCGAACTCTGAACTGATCGAACCGAACAGCTCATCCCTACCCCAAATGTCTCAATTCTCCAATAATATTGCTATGTGGAAACGCTACATAGATGACATACTAGTATTCTGGAGAGGAGATCTGTCATCTTTTGAAGAGTTCATAATAAGTCTGAATGATAATCAATTAAATTTGAAATTTACCTTTGAAGCTAATGTGGAATCTATCAATTTCCTAGACATTACCATCAGTAAGAATAACAACTTTACCCCTCATACTAGCCTATATCGTAAGCCGACCTAAACTAATAGCCTTTTACACTGGAGAAGTTTTCATCCAAGATCGTTAAAGAGAGGAATACTAGTGGGGCAATATCTACGCTTGCGGAGAATTTGTAGTTCAGAAACCAAATTTAAAGAAAAAGCTCATATCTTGAGAAAGTCATTTAAAGAAAAAGGTTACCCCAATAAAGTCCTGAAACGAGCAGATCAACGAGCACTTTTAAGCACACGCGAAAGTCTGTTGCTAGACACAAAAAAGAAAGAGGACTTTAATACCAGATTAATAGGCAACTACGATATAGGCTGGGACAAAATAAAGGAGATCTGCAATAGATTCTGACCTATCCTCTTACAGGACAGACACATTGGGAAGAACCTTTCAGAAACGGTGACAATGACGGCAAGAAGGGCAAAAAATTTGAATGACCTTCTTGTAAAAAGCCATTTTCAGAGATTTAAAACACCAAAATCTAACTGGTTACAGAATTCCCTTAAAGGGACATATAGATGTGGTAGATGTAAAACTTGTAGCTTCATCTCCAAGGAATCTAAGACTTTTCAAAACCATGACAACTCTAAATTCTTCACGGTTAATAACTTTTTTAACTGTAGAAGTAAGAGGGTGGTATACCTAATTACGTGTAGTTGCGGAAAGAAATATATTGGTAAAACAATAAGAGAGTTTAAGATCAGAATTCTGGAACATATCAGATCAATTGGCTACTTGAGAGAAACACCAATCTCCAGATATGTTAAGCTTGCACATGGGGGACGAGCTTCAAATTTACAATTTAAAATTATAGATCAAGTTTATCCCGGACCCCGCAAGGGTAATTTAGATATTAAGCTCAGACAGAGAGAAGCATATTGGATCCATCGGTTGGGTACCCTGTTTCCTCAGGGGCTCAACGAGGGGTTCACTTTTGCACCGTTTATAGGTCAATAATTATGTATTGGTAATATGGACTGTGATGGAACCGTTCTCTCCTGCCTGTCCTGACTCTCCAGATACCCCCTTTCCAAGACCAGCCCGGCCCCTGAGTTGCTTGGAGCTCAGTGCCTCGAGCAGCCTGATCTGCAGCTCCAGATCTGCTTGATCTGAACCTCTGCCTTGGAGCCTCTTTGCATATCCAGAAGGCCGCTCTGTGCCTTCTGAGGTTGAGTGTAGTGTAGCGTAGCTGAATGAAACACCAGACAGGTTGTATGTTCCAACAGGATTCTCTCTCTTTATGGAAGATTTCACCGGATATTTACACAAAATACAGCAATGCACATTCAAACTTCCCGCCCACCCCAACAGTTCTGATTGGTTGGTTCCAAGACCACTGCAGGTTTCCTTCATGTCCTCTTCAGTTATAATTTGCATACCAAATGGTGAACATGTACCTAAAGTCTCTAATTACATTATGTCAGTTAGATATTTACAATAAACATTCTTTAGCCTTTAGCTCACACAACATTTACATTATCTATTGTTCTAACACATCAGATTAAAGACAAACACTACCCCAGACTTCTTGAATCAAACATGCAGCCAGATAAGGGGAAAAGCCCTGCTGCATAAATTACACAGTAGTAAAGCTTGTTTACTGGCTACACAAAAACACATTTACCTACAGAAATATAAGTATATTTAAAACTAAAGCTACGCAATTTACACTACATTTAAACTAAAACCAAGCAATGTAAAATATATTTAAAATCACACGATATAAATGAACATAAAGTCTTTCCCAAGGCAATTGTCTATGTCTCTTGGGGTTTTCGCCATTGGAAATAAATGTCTTGGGGTTTGACGCGGGGAGCGCTTTGTCAGTTCCATGACATGGACCATATAATTTAGAATATGGAATGCAATATTTAATCAATAAAGCAATATCTATTACTCTTTTCTCCTTTCTTCCATTTCCCGCTATAGAATATTTTATCTTAACATAATTGAATCCTCATATATTATGTATATTAGAGACTTAGCCTGGATCGTTCGCTTGAATTAATTATGTTACGAATAAAAAGGGAATTGCTCTATGGTTTCTGTAGTTCGCTGCGCTATTGTGACCCTAAGGTCAGTGAAACGTTAAACAGTGGATATGGATTGACTCTGTGAGTATATATAATTTGAACCCATATCTGTTCGTTCCACTATAAATGACTGTTATATTCAGTGTGCCTCTCATTTATATAGGGATCAGAACTTGAAGCTGTTTAACATATGCAGGCTGATCGCTTGAGTAAATTAGTGCGCAAAAATGGGGCAAATTTTTTCTACCATGGTAATAGAACTGTATGCGAACGGCTTCCTGGTGATATATCTTTCGCGCATGCGCAGCATAGACTCTGATGAGTAAATTCTGAAGAAAGTGGATTTATAATGTGAATCGGGTCATAATAATTGTTATCCCACCCTGCTATCCAATTTTGCTAGTTCGAACTTGATTGGAAACATCAATATATGGTATAATCCGATGGCAATTTACCACCTTAATTCTTATATGTATACCTATATCCTTGTTACAAACACACCTGCCTCCCTTTATCTGACGCTACTTAGTAGCATACTTCATTTATGTACTGACGGAGTCTTTAGGTCTCAAATCGCTATCTTTGATTATCTATGATATTGCATATATATATAATTGCCTACTACCATTGCTACAATTTAGATCTGATAACACATAATCCCATTGGATTATTCCCCTTATAGGGGCGAGCTATTATTGGTTCAAGGAGGTTTTCACTTTATCAATATGTATGTGTTTTAATTATTGTGTGTTTACATTGTATTCGTTTAATAAAGGTTATTTGGTAGCCGTTGTCTACCACACTCTTTCTTCGATATTTATTAGGGTTCATGCCCACAACTGACACTGGCTTCAGTTTATTTCCCCGTGCTTTAAAAGTTTTTTTGTTCATTTTTTTTTACCCTGTCCAGCAGCTGGTCCCGGGGTCTGGTTCCTGGGCCTTGGGGTCTGGTTCCTGGGGTCTGGGCCTTGGGGTCTGGCCTGGGTCTGGGCCTTGGGGTCTGGTCCCTGGGTCTGGCCTGGGCCTTGGGGTCTGGGCCTTGGGGTCTGGGCCTTGGGTCTAGGCTGGGCCCTGGCTCACCACTCCACCATCTTCCTTCCCTGTTCTCCTTCCTTCTGCTCTTCTTTTCTTCCTTGGGCCTTGGGGGTCTGGGCCTTGGGGTCTGGGCCCTGAGTCTGGCCTGGGGTCTGGGACCTGGGGTCTGGGCCCTGAGTCTGGCCTGGGGTTTGGGCTCTGGTCCCTGGGGTCTGGTCACTGGTGTTGGGCCTTGGGGTCTGGGCCCTAGGTCTGGTCCCTGGGGCTGGGCCTTGGGGTCTGGGCCTTGGGGTCTGGGCCATGGTCTCTGGGTCTTGGGGTCTTGGCTCTGGTCCCTGGGCCTTGGGGTCTGTTCCCTGGCGTCTGGGCCTTGGGGTCTGGGCCTTGGGGTCTGGGGCCTGGTCCCTGGGTGTGGTCTGGGATCTGGGCCCTGAGTCTGGCCTGGGGTCTGGGCCCTAGGTCTGGTCCCTGGGGTGGGGCCTGGTCCCGGGGTCTAGGCCCTGGGTCTGGTTCCTGGGCCTTGGGGTCTGGTCCCTGGGGGCTGGGCCTAGGGGTCTGGCCTGGGTCTGGGCCTTGGGGTCTGGGGCCTGGTCCCTGGGTCTGGCCTGGGCCTTGGGGTCTGGGCCTTGGGGTCTGGGCCGGGCCCTGGCTCACCACTCCACCGTCTTCCTTCCCTGTTCTCCTTCCTTCTGCTCTTCTTTTCTTCTCTTCTATCTTCTGCTCTTCTTTTCTTCTGCTCTTTGGCCCAGGCCCTCCGTTTCAGGTGCGCAGCTTCACTGACTGGAGGGGGTGGAGCCAAAACAGCGTGCTTGGGAGGCCCCCACACGCTGCTTGGCCCCGCCCAGCCAGCCAGCAAAGCTGCCAGGAGCTGGAGGAGACACCGTGTCTCCGGCTCCTGCAGCAGAGACACAGTCAGCTCCGGATTCGGACTCATACCGGAGATATTCGGAGTCCAATAACGGAGCTGTAAAAGGGCGACGCCGCTGCCGACGGGGCCCGGGCGGCGGGCCCCTTACGGCAGCATGAGGCGTAATGCCCTGATGGCGACTCTGCAGACAAGCGCAGTGTTCACGTCCATGTTGCCGCACATTTAGCGTCCATGGTAGCATACAATTATGATCAATAGAGACCCACAAATGAAGTACGTCCGCACCGAAGTGCGGACGCACAATGGACGCGGCAAATGGACGCAAGTTAGGCAAGAACGTAAAACCGCTAGAACGGACGTGCGGAGTGCGCAACGTCCGCATAGCTTTGTGTGTGAGTGATGGAACGTAGTCAGACGGACTGCATTTTTGACGTCCAGCATTTTTGACGAACAGTATGGTTTTTCATATTAATTTTATTTCCCATCTACATCATTCAAAAAAAAGTCAGTCACAAAAACGGACTGTGCGGCCACTACCTCGTCGTCAGTCAGAAAGTACGTCCGTTGTGCAGGGACGCACAGTCTGCACAGAATGCGTTTGTCTTACCCTAGCCTCAATTCACAACCTAGACCGTGGCGCTGCAGTGAGGAGAGACCTTGGAACCTGCATCCCTAAATTGTACACCGCACAAGGTTAAGTGAGGTGTCATTGGAAAGGTCAGTCTAGTCTTTACTATAATACCAAACATGACCATGTAGTGTGTAAAAAAATAAAAAAAAATAAAAAAAAAAAAAATGAAAAAAGTAAATGCTAAATATTTTTTTCTGTTCTACAGCAGAGGCAATATATGCTTTTACATATAAAACAAACAATGCTGCTGCGTTCACTGCCCTCCTCCTTTAACCATTCTACCCCGCTGACTCCCTCACGCCCTGCCCGCTCTTCTACTATGTCTTCCTTTTCTACAGTCTCGGAGGAGGATGTAACAGAACGTCTTATGTCCTTCCCGACCACCTGTCCACTATCCCCTCATACCTTATTCGGCCTGTCCGACCAGTTACTGCCCCTGCTTTGACTCTCTCGATCAAATCTCTCGATCCTACCTCCCTCTTGAACTACTGTCCCATCTCTCCGCTCCCCTTTGCCTCCGAAATCTTAGAACGTCTGGTTTATAACCAGCTCACCAGTTTTCTTGCTGCTAACTCTCTACTCGATCTGCACCAGTCTAGCTGTTAACCTTATCAGAGTTCTTCTGTGCCTGCACAAAAGATAAATCCAGGTAAAGTATCCATGTAATTGGGCAGACTAGATGGGCCGAAAGGTTCTTATCTGCCGACATTTTTCTATGTTTCTATGTTTCTATGTATAAATGCACCTAGCTTCTTTATTGTGGGTGGATGGTTGATGAACTTGCTTCGGGGTGTCAGGTTCTGCTGTGATCTGTCTCACCTCCAAAACAACAACAGAAAAAACATACAGGGTTATTCAAAGAGAATCGAAAAGTCACTGCATGTTCGGTGACTTTTCATCCTCTTCAATTCGATGCGATTCAGCGATCCCATTTCGGCGACCCTGCGGTTTATTCAGTAACCACCACAGGGCCGTTGTAGTGCAGGCAAAAGCCGCGGCAAAGCCGATGAACACTCATCGCAAAACCCTGCGAAGGCACACCGAAACCCGCAAAAACATCTGGATTAACCCACGGATCACAGCGCAGAGCAGCTGCCGGAAAAACCCGACACCGCAGACGAATGGAGTTAGAAGAAAAAAACCCAGTACGCTTGAATGTTTGAAAAGTGAAACGCTGTTTGCAAAGAAACTACAGAACGAAAATGTCTGAAATTTACATATAAGATCCAATGAATGATCATAAAAAGGGCTGTTACAGAAAAAAGAAAAACGATTTAAAAGAAAAACCGGTAAAAATTTTTTGCGAAAAATGCCTAAAAGATCATAAAAAAATCTAAAGATAAAGAAACGTTTTACTGCAGAATATTATAATAAACAGTTTATTAGATATTGGATTAAAACGGTAATATTTTTAACATTTAAGCCTATGGTATTCGCCTGAATAAACCTGTCGAATTAAACCACCGAACAGCAGGGCATTTCAGCAACTTTTCACTGCTGGTTTTTGTTCTCTGAATAGACTAAGCATTGCTTCTCTATGGGGATTTCACTGCCCTCGAACAGGCAACGAACAGGCACCGTATGTGCAGGCAATTCGCCAACATTTGGCAAACTGCCTGCTCTCTGAATAGCCGTATGGCCAGGAAAGGTAACCGTACGCTGAAATTCACTGTTCGATTACCTTTCAGCCACAATTCGGATCTCTTTGAATAACCCTGATAGAGTGTACTGTACACGATTCCGTGGGTATAGTATAATAAAAAAAGGTACACACACGTGGTGAGGAGCCTAATGGGTACCTGGCTCGGTTAGCTCGCTCTTTTGGCCCATGAAGGTGGCCAAGCCCCTTCTTTCACTCCTTCTCTTCTGCAGTTCTTAAGGTAGATCAGCGTTTCAGATCTGGACTGCTCCTGGGTCTCTAGGATCCCTGGGTCTCTGGGATCTCTGGGCCTGCTGTCATGTGATCTCCAAAAAATCCAGAACCCAGGAGTATAAAACATAAAAAGTATAAAATACAATAATGTGGGGGTCTCCAGAACACGTTTCACCAGTCTCTGCTGGCTTCATCAGCTGGAATACCCCTCCATGTGAGTGACATTGCTTTATAGGCCTTATGGTTTGTTAGATTTTGATTGGCTGAGTTTCCTTTCAGTTTCTGTGGTGTAATGGAAGTCTTCTGATTGGTCTTCCGTGCACGTGACCTCCTTCTTCTTGTGCATTGATAGGTTAAAGTGCCTACTGCCCAGTGTTGCAGTAAATACTTGTGTATAGGACCAATAATCCTTTTATTTGGGTCCCAGTGCCTTTATATTCTTTGCTGTCTGAGTTTGGCAGCTGGGGCAATTCTTCATTTGGTGATAATTAGTAAATTTGGTGGTGTAACAGATCTCTGTACCCGGACAGGGTCACATCTGCTAAATGCTGCTTCCTCGCTGGACACCCAGTTTCTCCTCGTGACTCTCACACCTTTCTCTTGTACCTTAGCCGCAGCTCAAGGCCCGGTGCCTATAGAGAGCCTGACTAGCACCCCCCCCCCCAGGAATAAGCCGAAGCTGTAGACCTGGAGCCTTTCCTTGGCACAGCGGGCAGAAGATTCCTGGTACTCCAAAACATGAGTCGTGACTTCAAGCTTGGTCAGAATAGAACTGTCTGTTTATTCACAGAGAGGACAGATAGAGTCAAGGACCATTACATTTGCATACAATCAGACAACATCACAGATCAGATAACTACCCAGGGCCTTCAAACAATGGAGAATGGGGGAAGGAGAAAGCAGGGTAAACAAAAGGAATTTCTTACTGAGAGAATTTACACAATAGCAGGTACTAATACAGAGATCTACACTATACAGGGAATAACACACAGACATCAGAAATCTTTAGTTAACTGGCATATCTATAAAACAGGGAAAATCACATTGGGGTACTTATAAAAATAAGGGCTAACGAACTTTTAATAACAAACAAATAAACAAACACTTGAAATGTTGTACTGCGCTACAGCGTAGTGGCGGCCGTCCCGTCACAGGTGGTACATAACAAATTCAAATAAAGCATTTCTAATGTATACAAGTTGTTACATAGGCTGAAAAAAGACCTGCGTCCATCGGGTTCAGCCTCTCACACATCACCTACTGCTGCTGATCCAAAAGAAGGCAAAAAATCCAGTCTGAAGCGCTCACCAATCTGCAACACACCGGGGGGAAAAAAATCCTTCTTGACCCCAGAATGGCAGTTAGATTTCTCCTTGGATCAAGACGCTTACCCACATATTGTAGTGATTTTGAACATGTCTCCAGGTATGTTGCATTACTTGTTTGAATGCCAGCCGGCAGGTTTTATATTAGAGCTAGGAATTCTATTGGCCAAAATGTAATATATAGAGATTAATTATGGGTGGTGTTTGGTAGTGGACAGTGCCCGAGGGTCTAATTCAGGGCTTGACAAATTTGCTTTGAATCTAGGAGCCAGCTACAAAAGTTAACGGCAGAAAAAAGTGGTGACTATTTGCGCTTCCCTCTATAAAATAAAGAATTAGTTTTCTCAAGCAGGAGAAGTTCTTCTTCTTGTTTATGGATTCGCTTTTCACAAGTAATATTCTTCAACCCTCGAAAAAAGGAAATACAGCAACATCGTGTGACTTGCTTAACTCAACTGAGCCGCCCATAGAGTATATAAAGGTTCAACTCACGTGTGAAGGTGTCTTAAATCAGACACTCGATGTAATACACCACCGGTATGTTGAGGAGATACTGGACTCCCCTTTAGCACCTTCGTTTTAAAGATGTTCCTCCAGGGAATAAGATACAACAGCAGGATCTTTGGTAAAGATATTAATGAAGATTTATTCCAATCAAACAATTAAAACACTTAAAATAAACACCAAGACGCGTTTCGCGAACAAATCGCTTCCTCAGTCGTCAAAAAATGAATAATTCTAACCGTCCTGCAGTGTCCTTATATCCCCTGATGTCCATAACGTAATTAGGTAGCAAAACTCCCGATTTTCGGTATTCGGCAACTCCACTGCGCATGCACTGGGCACCGTCCAATGATAATACGAAGTCCGCCTTCAAAATGGTGGTGCGTTCCACTCCGCCGTGTCCTGCGGTTCATTTAGTCTCTAGTGCTTATACCTAACTAGCTCTCATGCGCACCCTGATCTAATTAGAGAGCCTCAGTGGTGTTACAAAAAAATCCTCTCTTACAAACCCACATTCGGAGACTCGTATGGGCATGTTGTTATTATGTCCAATAATACAATTTAGTAATACAGCCTGATGTTTATTTAAAATTACATTAGCCAAAGGAAAAATAATCATTCTATACCCCTAAAAGCAATTTAAGAATTGGGTACGATTTCAACTATACCAGAATATTTCAAGTGTCTCATAGGTGAATTACAAACTTAATTATAATGAACAATATATAAATTATCTATTTAATAAAGTATGGTGTCCTTATCCTGAAACACCATATTTTTCAAAGTGCACCGCCACAATATATTTCATTTTATTTTTAGTGCAGCAGTATGCCTTACATAATTTATATATTCAATATCTATTGTTATTTCTCATACATTTATTAGCCATTGAATATCTGTGTGCTCATCTAAACAAACAGCTCAACCCAACCTCAAACTTAAAATATACACTCATGAATATTTTATCTTTTCCCTTTTTTTTGTATCATTTATTCCTAAAGTGTCAAAATACTAGTTAGATTTTAAAGTGCAATATGCTTCATCTTAGGTCTGAAGTGCAAATCTCGATTAGTTCATTATTATATTTATTTAAATGTTATTCATAAAGTGACAGCTAATTTAATTTAAAGTGTAATTATTAAGCAAAAAGTGCAAGTGTATATATTTTTTATTATTCTTTATTCTTAAAGTGTGAAAAATGTTAATTCAATTTTAAGTGCTATTTGAGGTGTAACCAACCCTAAATTGGAGCCGTAAATTCGTAGATATCTCATAAAAAGTAAAAAATTTTTTTTAAAGAAAATGACAAATTTCTAAATCCTGATTAAGTCCCCTAGGCACCAATGTTTTCAAATTATAAATCCACTTCATCTCTACTCTATTTATCTTATTAATAAAATCTCCCCCTCTCCATTCCTTCTCTATCTGTTGAATTGCTAAAAATTTCGTCCCCCTAGGGTCTTTATTATGATTAGGGATGCACCGATACCACTTTTTTAAGACCGAGTACGAGTACGATACTTTTTAATGTCATGTGACGCTTTCCAATAAGAACAGACCATATAAAAATGCCCCCAGCTCACATGTATATATCCCCCAGCTCATGGATATGCCCCCAGCTCATGGATATGCTCCAGCTCACACATGGATTTGCCCCAGCTCATGGATTTGCCCCAGCTCACACATGGATTTGCCCCAGCTCACACGTGGATTTTCCCCAGCTCACACATGGATTTTCCCCAGCTCACACGTGGATTTTCCCCAGCTCACACATGGATTTTCCCCAGCTCACACATGGATTTTCCCCAGCTCACACATGGATTTTTCCCAGCTCACACATGGATTTGCCCCAGCTCACACATGGATTTGCCCCAGCTCACTCATGGATTTGCCCCAGCTCACTCATGGATATGCCCCCCAGCTCATGGATTTGCCCCAGCTCACACATAGATTTGCCCCAGCTCATGGATATGCCCCAGCTCACACATGGATTTGCCCCAGCTCACATATGGATTTTCCCCAGCTCACACATGGATTTGCCCCAGCTCACACATGGATTTGCCCCAGCTCACTCATGGATATGCCCCAGCTCATGGATGGATTTGCCCCAGCTCACACATGGATTTGCCCCAGCTCACTCATGGATATTCCCCCCAGCTCATGGATTTGCCCCAGCTCGCTCATGGATACTGCCCCAGCTCACACATGGATTTGCCCCAGCTCACACATGGAAATGCCCCCCAGCTCACACATGGATATGCCCCCCAGTTCACACATGGATATGCCCCCCAGCTCACACATGGATTTGCCCCCCAGCTCACACATGGATTTGCCCCCCAGCTCACACATGGATATTGCCCCCCAGCTTATGGATATGCCCCCACAGCTCACACATGGATATTGCCTCCCAGCTCATGGATCCCCCCGCGACGATACTTACCTTCCTGGGCGCCACCGGGAATGTCTCCACGCGTGCGCTCGTTAGAAGGACCCCAGCCGCGACCACGTGGGACCATGTGATCACGGCTGGGGTCCTTCCAACGAGCGCGCGCGGGGAAACTTTCCCAGCGTCGCCCAGGAAGGTAAGTATCATCGCGGAGAGCAGCTGCAGGGCCTGTCCGAATGCTCTATCGGCATTCGGACAGGCCCTGCAGCTGCTCACTGTGTTCATACTTACCTTCCTGGGTGCCGCCGGGAAATTTTCCGCGCGCGCGCGCTCGTTGGAAGGACCCCAGCCGTGATCACATGGTCCCACGTGGTCGCGTCTGGGGTCCTTCCAATGAGCGCACGCGCGGAGACATTCTCGGCGGCGCCCAGGAAGGTAAGTATTGCGGTGAGCAGCTCCAGGGGCGGCTGTCCGAATGCCGATAGAGCATTCGGACAGCCACCGCAGCCCCTCGGATGCCGGCAAGCCGGCTCAATGCCGGCTTCCGGTATCGGTAAAAATATCGGGGGGGAAATGCACGAGTACCAAGTACTCCTGCAGTACCCAGTATCGGCCCCGATACCAATACTAGTATCGGTATCGGTGCAACCCTAATTATGATTATCCTTATAGTGCTGTGGTACTGTGTGCGAGTCCACACCTTTTTTGATGTTATTAAGGTGCTCACGAATGCGGACATTGAGACTTCTCGTTGTTCGACCAACATACATTTTCCCACAGGGGCAAATCAAAATGTAAATAACATTCCTAGAAAAACAAGATACATGATACACTTACTTATGTCATACTACCCTGTCATACTACTAAATTCCTTTACATGCCTCTTATGGTTCCCTGTTGATCTACATCCTAGACAATTTCCGCACCCATAAAAACCATTATCTAGACCAAAATGATTTTTTTGTTTTTTTTCTTTCTTGGGTAACTACTTACTATATGGTTTTTAATATTATCTACCCCTCTAAAGATAATAGTGGGGGATACCTCCAAAATCTGGCAGAGATCTTCATCCTTTCGAAGAATAGGCCAGTATTTTTTGAAAATTATTTTAATCTCCTTGTGTTCATTGCTATATTGGCAGACAAAGGGAACCTTATCATTTAGTCTTCTCTTTGATTTTGTTTTTTTGAGGATATGTTTCTGATCTGTCCGTGATACCCGTTCTCTTACTTTCTCCAGAACCTGACTGTCATAACCCTTCTCCTCAAGCTGTAATTTCATCTTCTGTGATTGAGTGTGATATTCAGCTTCCTCCGTACAGTTTCTTTTCAGTCTAAGGAATTGCCCCTTCGGTATTCCTTCTAGCCATTGCCAGAAATGACAGCTAGTTCTTTCTATGTAGCTATTTACGTCTACATTTTTGAAAGGAGTTCCTTTTTTAATCTGTACATTTTCAATGTAAATTTCCAAATCTAGGAAATTTACCTGTGAGCGACTATACTGACTGTCAAGTCTTATTCCCCAGTCATTTTGATTTAGGAAATCTAGAAAACAGATAAGATCCCCTTCTGATCCCCGCCAGATAAATATAATATCGTCAATGTAGCGCTTGTAATTAAGAATGTTATTGACCCAATCATGTCCATTCATGATCCAAGTTTTTTCCCATTGGGCCATGAATAAATTAGCATAGCTGGGTGCTACTTTACTTCCCATTGTAGTCCCTACTAGTTGTAGAAAGTATTGGTCATCATACCAAAAGAAGTTATTTTCTAGAATAAGGGCAATTCCCTCTACAATGTAATCTATCTGTTCCTTTTTGATTTCTCCATCTTCCAGAAGCATTATTTCTATTGCTTCACACCCTCTATTGTGTGGGATATTAGTATAAAGAGATCTTACGTCGCACGTGACAAGAAAGAAATTTTCTTCCCACGTTATGATATCTAAACTTCTGATGATGTCCCCTGTGTCTTTAAGATAAGAAGGAATTTTCTTTACAATCGGTTGGAGAAGATGATCAAGATACTCCGATACCTTACTTGAGATGGAGTTGATCCCTGATACAATAGGTCTTTCTGGTGGTTTTTCCATACTTTTGTGCACCTTTGGAAGGTGATAAACCACTGGTACCTTCGGGTGTTTAACTGTGAGATAATCTATTTCTTTCTCATTCAGGTATTCTTTATCCTTTCCTTTTTGGCTGTATTCATCAAATTTCTTTTTTATTCCCTCTGTAGGGTTATATGGTATCCGCTGATAAACTTCTATATCATTCAAGATTCTAAGGGACTCCTCATGGTAATCCTCCTTATTGAGAATAACAATA